>JAPTMW010000005.1:9786956-9797654 GCA_029822955.1 Ostorhinchus angustatus
TGAATGTATAGGGACTGCTCTCGGCTGAGTGACGTTAACAAGAAGGTTGTGTTTGTTTACTGTATTTCTGCTAACCAGGACAAGCATGGGGGCATTACATTAAGAGAGCGAGCACCATCTACAAGAAACAGCCCAGAAGCAGAAAGATAACATGTTTTTTGTTGCAAGAAAAAAGTATGAAAAATTGTTTGCTGCTGTTCAGAGTTGATGTGACAGTGTAGAGATGAGGGTTACAGCAGCCAGACTTACGAAAAACAGATTTCACCATCTGAATATGTTTATCTGATGTTGTAATAATTCATTTGTCTACTTCATGTTTCCTTTTTTTCCTGTTTGTGTCAACACAATGCAATAGAGCTCGAAAGTAAGTCTTCGCCTCATGTGTAGATAAAGACCTGTTGTGTGCATGCTAACGAGAGCTTGTCCTTGAACCCAATAATGTGACTAAAAATTACACTCCTTCATTTGATAAGTGAAATTCATGCCTCAAAAAATAGAAAATAAAAAAAAATGTCGTAGCATGTAATGATTGATTTGTTTCAGGTGACACAATCATAATGTTTCCAGATTATTTCATTTAAGCAGCAACAATGGCCTTTATTTGATTTCTTCCCAGTTGAGTAGCATGTCAATTTAATAACCTGCACAATAGTCTCATATTTTCCCATTTAAAGTCAACTGTTATACACCTTAAACTCTAAGACCCAAGACTCCACAAACACCTTTTTTTGTTTTTCATTTACACCTTGCTGTTGATTCATGCTACACATATTATAAACACACATAGATGCATCTTAAGTGAATTTCAATTATCAGTGATGGAGGGTTCTTTTCTTTCCATTTCTGCATGGATGTGATGAGAATCTGATCTTTAATCAGGAAGCCACTGATTAAACTCCAGCCAACTGTGCTTTCACGTACCGAAGGATGACGACTAGAGCAGCAAAGTATTTAATTTATAGTATCCCTCGAGTCATGTTGTACCACTTAGCAGTCACACTCATACTGATCGGGGCTCAGGGTCATCTTTCGGCGTGTGGAACCATTGTTACGCCTGTTACAACATTTGCAGTCATATTTCCTTCATTTCTCTGTTGGATGGCACAGTAGCAAAGACGCTGATCCAGTGTTATCATTGCTGGTAAACAGCATAATAACCAGGACATGCAGCTGTCATGCATCCCTGCGCTAAGAAGAATTAATTAGCAGATAAAGCTGCTTTGAAATACTCCCCAGGTTGCTTGGATGGTGTACTTATCTTTCTACATACAGGATGTTGTTTATATACCACCAGTGGTTTAAAAAAAAGTATTCAGATCACTTAAGTAAAAATATCAATACAGCAATGGTTCAGGTTTTTGGTGAGATAGTAGATGATTTATTGAAATGAAACCATGTGAGAGGTTTAGTGGGAAAAATCTGAAGATAAAAACGTTTGATACCACTGGCTTAATTTTACACAATGTGTTGTATTTTACCAGTTTGTTTTCAGCCAGCATGTCCATGTGGGCTCCAGACAGGTTACAATTGGGCTGCATATAAAGGTCCCACATGGGTTTGTCCGCAGTTTCCATGGTGACCCCATACGTGTTTGCCAAAATCAGAATCAATATCAGAATCTCTTCATTGTCATTGAACCAAATACAATGAAATTGAGGTAGAACTCTCAGGTTCAGTGGAAGAATTTACAGACAGACAACAAATATCAGTAAAAGGCACAGTTATTTACAATTAAACGATAAAAAGTACCGCAAACTAAAGTATTTGTAAAACATAGAATTTAAGTAGTGCAAATGACACGAGAAGTAAAGTAAATGACATGAAAGATAAATATGGTGGGATAAAAAGTGTGAAAAATAAATAATACGAGATATTCAGATCTCTGATTCTGATATGGGTAAACACATGTGGGGTCACCATGGAAACTGCGGACAAACCCACATGGGACCCTTATATGCAGCACAAATGTAACCCTTCTGGGGCCCACATGGATATGCTGGCTGGGTTATAATGTCTATTGGGTCAAATCTTCATCTGAAAAGTAGCTAAGATTGTCCGACCAATGAAGTAGGGTAAAAAGTATGATATTTACCTCTCAGATTTAGGGGAATGTAAGGATAAAATGGAAAAACACAAGAACCTCAAATTTCAGTGAAAGTACGTGGCTAGTTCCACCAATGTATGCATGTGTCTGACAGTATGCTGCAGTTTGTAAAAACTGTCAAGACCAATGTATGCATATAGTTTGTCTCTTTGGGAATGCTGCGTCCTTTAGCCACAAGGTTGAAGTGGAAATGATAGCGAGAAGCAGGACAGTGAGTGCTTGTTAGTTCGGAGATCACTGGATGAAAGAATCAAGAAAATGACCTCAGAGGAAGGTCAGGTTGAAGCTTCTGAGCAATCCCGTTTGTGCCTGAGTGGCTGTAACTGTGACCGGCAACGTGCAGCTGCCAGCAGGGACAGAAAAATGACAGGCGTGTCCCTCCACAATGAGGAAAACAGAGGTCACGACAAAGAAAGCAGCTAATGAGGGTAAAAAAATCAAATAAATGTGGCGCAGCACTAACTCAGATTGCATTAACAGATTTAGTGATATAATTAAATGCCTAGTGTAGCCGTTTTCCGCTGATGAACAGTGAGCAAATAGAGTGGCCATTGAAAAGGAGAACTGCCCATGAGGAGTGATTGAGTGAGGGAATAGGACACTTTGAATATTAAAGACAGGGCATGTAGGCTTTCTCAGCCTGACCTTATGCTGCCCTGTACTTCGACCCCCTCTGTCAGCTATTGGTCATCCAACTGTGAAATGCATTATTCTAACAGGGCTTACATCAACTGCAAAGTCATTTAACACTGAATACCTATTACCTTTCATTACATTAGACTTAGACTGCCTCGTTTTTCCCTTTTATGTTGTCACTTAATTAATAAAAGAGCTACTTTGCAATAGTATTTTGTACTTGTCTTTAGTGATCTGCTCTGTATGAAGCATTTCGGTCCTCAGCTATCAGGACATTTTCTCCTGCCTGTAGTTTCCTTTAGTGACTCCTGTGGCACCCTCTGTTGGTCTAACCCGTCATCTTCGCTCCACTTCTGCCTGTCCTCAGGAAAAGAAAACTGATCCTGCATTGCATGAAAAAGGGTGCATCTGAGCTACTAATTAGCTGATTCCCCTAAAGGCCAGTTAAATCCTCTACCAACCTTCGCTACTGTTTGTTTTCAGTTCATGCGGCCTTCATGTCTCAGTAAGATACAGAGGATATTTGTTCAATCAAAATCTGTTAACGGTTTCCAACTTGATATCACAAGCTCATCCTGTGTACTGTGCTCAGAGTAATTTAGCATGCGTGGGTGATTTCAGGAGAAATAACACTCCTTAATATCTTGAAACCACATGCGGTCCACACTCTACAATACTGCACAGTTGCTGTTTTTAAGCCCCCTGAGCGCAAGAGGAAAAACAGGCTATAGAAGCCTAATTAAACGCAAGATGTGAATTATTTAAGCCTATTCAGTATAGTAGGGAAGGTAAATTTTTGCGTACAAAAGTAGTAAGATATTTGACAGATAAAAAGTGGGCCGAATCACATATTTCTACACATTTTTAAAAATAATTTCTTTAATGCCTATTCATGATACTTTATTACCAAGAATATGCTGCAAACAGTGCAATGGGTTTATTTTGCAATTTTAAAAGGAAAACGTCCACATTCAAGCAGATAACAGATGTTAAAAGGTTAAACATTAGAGCTTTATTTTGCATAAAACACTATTAAAAACTGGCGTTTGCACTATCTAAATAATTTATAAATTAAGAAAAATAGTTTAATGTAACTAAAAGAAAAAAGCTTAAAATATGTAGTACAGTGTATGTAACAATGGGCTTTTATACGATATGGAATTTTCCAAGACTTGATTAATGTTGTTTTCACTACATAAATGCTCTGATACGAGTCCTCCTCATTCCTTTAGTGTGGTTTTATGTATTGGTTGAGTAGGACGTAGAGCTGGTCTCATTCTCCTCAGTGGCAGCTCTCCCCCTCTGTGGTCTCCTTTCCACTTGCATGCAGCTCAACCAAACAGACTGACCCTTGCGATCCCTGCATTCTCTACACACATCCTGTGCATGTCCTAGGAGTGCTCTCCATGTGTATGCCTTGTGTGTGCACAAATTCAATGATAAACTCTGATAGCGTTAATTTATTGGGTTCTGAATGGTCTTGTGTTCAGATTGAGAAGTGTTAAAATGGAGCAACGCAAGCTGAATGACCAAGCAAACTCACTAGTGGACCTTGCTAAGGTAAGCTAGAGTTTACTGCTGCATTGTGCATTAGGACAGACAACTATCTTAATAAGTGTCTTTCCTTTGTGTGACTGAATTCAATGCATGCTACCTCACTTGCTGAATTCATTGTGTTTTCTAATATAATCAAAGTCTACAGGTGTCAAATAAACAGACAGGCTTTTCACATGGTGGTAAAAAAATGAATCGTTTTGATAATTCTGGTTGTCTTCTTTACAGAATACATTTCCCCAGGACATGTTCTACTGCAAATTACTAAATGAGAACAGAAGGAAAACCTTTTGTGAATGCAGAAATCCAATACTGATTTTCACTTTATGTATTCTCTGATGTTTGTCTCCAGATGCACTAAACAGAAGTTGACAAACCTTAGGGAAAGACCAGGCAGTGCGCCAGCCTGACACAGCAGAAACAGTAACCTGGGAAGGGAGACACACTGTGATCTGATGATTCAGCCAGAAGTAAGGGCAGGGAAAGAGAGCAGAGAAAAGGCTTTGACATTCAGAAGTACACCCCAGTCACAGTGGATTCAGGCCAACATGTCATGAAAGGTATTAGTTAATATTGCCCAATCACATCATGCTGTAAAACAGCAGCAAGAGCTGGATGTGACATTGGATAAGATGGCTTAGTTTAACTCAGCTGCCTCCTTAATCGTTGTCGTAGGAGTCTGATGCCATAAGAGGGCAGTGTTAGCCCAGTCATTTCTTTGTGCTTCCAGTGGGAAAATGGAGCTAAATAGAACTGAACCTACCATTGGCAGCTGCACTGCCACTGCAGTGCCATGTGAAATTCCTCAGATCACAATGTGTCTGCTTAGTCACACGGTCTAACGTAGCAGATATTATTCTTTTATTTAATGTGACAGAAGTGTATACAGAAGTCTGTGCCTGTGTTTTTCCACAGCATTTCCTCCATTCATGCCATTCAGGCTGAATTATACATCAAGCTCTTCTTCTTCCCCTTTTTCTCTCTCTTTCTCTGGTCCAGAAATAGTTTCAGAGAGTCTGTTTATTATTGATATTTTATGCCTGTCAACGTTTTGTTTCTATTTCATGCTCTTTTTATGATATTCAATTCCTTCATAGTTAACAAGTCCTATTTTCTGAATTTGTTTCATTTTATGTTATCATTATTTGTTGTTTCCATTAATGTTATACTGACAAAATGCATAATTAATTCACATGTAAGCCTGTACATGAGTTAATTACTTTTTAATGAGGGCAGACGTTGTTGTATTAAAGCTATGTATTTAGGTATTCACTCCATACTTCATGCAGCCAAGCTGCATCCACTATTTAGACTCTAAGGTCATGTCCTATATTTTCCAGGGGTAGTCTAGATGTTTTAGCAACTTTGGAGAAGTTAAAAATTTAGAATAACCACAGCATTTTTACACCCACTTTTTCTCCCAGTAGGATTTAATATTTCACTGCAGTAGTATTGGCAGCATGGCTTTGAAAATGCATTTGGACTTTAATATTCAGAAAAACTTGTCTGATATTTTACTTTGAAGTCAAGTTTTCTTTGAAGTTTACTGAAAAAGGCGAGAAGAAAGTTCACATACAGTAAATTTCATTTTATTCAGTTGTGTTTGTTTATAAGCGGTAGTTAATTTTTCATAGGAACTTACTCCTAAAAATATCTTGATTTACATAAAGTAAATAATTTAAAATTATTTTAAACTATTGATGATTTATTGATGTTTTTGTTGTTGTTGTTGTTTTTTTCCAGAGGGGCACTTTAATTTGAATATGCATTTTTTTGGATTTTATTTTGCTTGTTTCTTTGTATATATAGGTACACGTATACAAAGACAATAATCAGAAATCAATCTTGATATTTAAAAAGAAAAAAATCAAAGTGATATAATTCATCAAACTTTTAAGATTATGAAGAAAAATGTAATCGATAGAAATGTAAAATTATTTAAGTTGACAAGTTGAGGTGCATGAAACCCAAGGTTAATCTTTTAATCTTTTTCAATTACAGACGTTTTTTAGATTTTTTCCAATAACAATAACATACATGTAGACTGTTAGAATGAAGGAAGATCATTCTAGAAAATTATCCTTTACATTAAAAAAAAAAAGTGAGGAAGTCTAACAATATAAGATGAAATATAAAAGCAATAAGAATTAATGTCTGAGGAACATCTGGAAAGTACAAGTTCTAAGTGAGATGTGTATATTTACACATTGTTATACAGATCTTCTAATTGTTAATATAAACTGAACTTATAGAAGTTTGTGAATTATAATGTGAGATCACTAAAAACATTGCTCAGACCCTGACTGTAGCCTCAACATAATCCGTGTCATCTTTAGAAAATGTTGAATTGTGTTGGAAAATAGAAGTGAAACAAAACTGAATTTTAAGTCCTGGTGTAATACCAACGAAACGGTTGTAGTCTGTTAATCAGCTGATATCACCCTCTTAGAAATGATTGTTTTGGACTTTATCAGAAACTGGATAACTGCTGAACAGCCAGGTTAAAACAATAAATATCTAAATAACTAAATCTAAGTAAGAAGTCAAATCTGGAACTGAGCATCAAATTTAAGATTGAAAATCTGTATGTTTTTCTTTACCCATTTTTTCCTCTCAAACTCAGTCTTTTCCATTGTGAAGCCTAATATTATTCATCAGCCTCTATCAGAGCCAAGTTATACCAATACTGATAGTTTATAAAACATCCCATCTGCTCCGAGTAAGCTGATTAATCACTCTATCACTACTGGGAAGTCTTTAGATTATAAACAGGTTATGGGGTTATATTAGTATTCATAATTTAACACAGAAACAAAGCCCTGTCAACACACGCACTCTGTGTCAGTGCTTCTTTAGTCCTCGCTGACTCATATAAACAGTCCATCTCATCCTTCCCGCCTCACATCAGAGCAGGACAAGGTAAGTGATGGATGGCTCTGCCTCCAGGCTGCCAGGGATTATTAGTCCTCAGCTGAATAATACCTCAGAAGCCGCCCTCCAGCAGCATCACTCCCACTCCTCATCCCAAAGTGACATGGATTGCTCAGTGTGTTGTTGAATATTTTTGAAGACTAGATCTCTGGAGTAAAAAACAGCAAAAAAGCAGTACATTTTCAGAGGCTTGTGAGAACACAGAGAGCAACGTCCAAGTCAGCAGCACCTTTTCTGTCTCATCAAGGTCATCGGCTCATCTCTGATATGCACAGAAACATGAGCTCCAGTAAACTGTTTATGTGAAGTCTGCCCTTCTAACACTGTTTTTATAGAAAATGTACCTTTTCAAGGTTGTAGGTGTTATTCATAGAAACTAATACAGGTTGTGATTTAATGCTGGTGCTCATTAATGCATGCATTAGCTTTTTACTTACATGTGAAATGTTTCAACAACGCAAAACACTGGTATTGAAAAATGTACATGAAATGTGCTTTTTTTTGCAAGAATATATCACACATAAACAGAGCAATCTTACATGTCCGTGTTCACTGACACAGTTGGACAAACAGTTTACTTATACTGTTCTTAAACATGATAACTTGCGTTCTCCTTGTTTATTGATCAGCTGTCTCTGTGCTGATAACTGTATTTGTGACATTTTTGACAATGAAGCATTTTTCTGTTAATATGATATACTTTTAATTTCCTATTATTTTATAGTAGGCATGAATTCTGCTCCAAATGTGCAGAGTAAATGTCATTCTTTTCCTTTTCAGTTGGTTCTGAAAACCAAGGCATTTTAACTGCATATATGTATTTAGTCATTGATTTAATCAGGTTTCTTGTGTGTAAATATTGCATATTTATTTGACATCTGCCGTCATTTTGGTAAATGATAATGTTTGATTCCTCTTGCCTGTTCCAGACTCAGAACATCATGTATGACATGATATCAGACTTGAATGAAAGAGGAGAGGACATGGAGAAGAGGATCGCCCTGTTGGAGACAAAGCTGGAGACTCTACTAACTAACTTGCAGGCTCTGCCAGGACTCATCAGCCAGGTCATCAGCCAGCAGCACAGGGACTTCCTGGAGGTGCAGCTCCAGCCTTATGATAAACACAGCCCTGAGCGCTCACAGTCAGTGTCCCGACGGAGGTCGTCCTCCACAGCACCACCCACCTCCTCCGAGAGCAGCTAGAGTCCAAGGGGAATGCCTCCACTGAAGACTTTTGCCATCATATGGCCAAGTTGCATTTATCGTAAAGCCTTATGGTTTCAATAAGTATTATCCAAATTCTGATGACAGAATCCAAGATACTGGGGACAATACATTTTAACAGATAACTTCATGCTGTTATTTGTTTTTTATTACCTCAAAAGATGTTGTTATCCTTGCTCTGGTGACATGACCACAAATAATGGCGCTTCCCTCAGTAAAAACTAAAAGGCCTATCGATGGGGCTGTGATAAGAACTCTTCTCCATCTCTATGCAGAGGTAGCCAGTTTTAGGTGGCAAGGTTACCAAGTGTGAAACTATTGCACTAAAATAGTGCTTCTCACAGACTTTTGTGCTTCTGCTGGCTTGATTCAGTTGCTGTGTTCCTCAAACAAACTGAGAAACTACTGAGAAATCAGTCAGGGAGCATGACAGTGATATTGATGTAAAGCATTGTGTTTGATGGACTGGAGTGAACTGACAGCAGAAGGCAGATTAAAATCGTTCCTTCACACTGTCACTCAGAGATAACTTTAAAAGCTTGAAATGAGGAAAAAAAGCATATATCTTTTAGGTTAGAAACAGCATCAACTATAGCGGTTTTCTTTTGCAGAGTGCCCCTGTAGAATGACTATTTTTGGGGCGATATTGCAAATAATTTAATCCTCTAGTCAAAATGAATGCATCAAAATCTGTACTTGCACTTACTTTTTAATCAATGCACTTCAATGCTGACTGACGTATGATATAAAGATGCGTTGCTCATTAAAAGAAGAACATTTGAGATGTTTGGGCATGGGTTTATTATTGTCAATTCTCAAGTTGTGGCTAGTGTTGATGAATGGAGTAAAAGCCCTTTTTCTTTTTTTTACAAAGGAGCATTAACTTACCTCTACCGGTCTGCAGATATCTATCTACTAATCACAAACTCAGTAATGTTGTCACCCTTGTCTCTCTGTGTCTTAGCTCCCGTCCTTGTCCTCCTGTGCTATTTATGCTTGCTGTCACTTCAGCTGGGCAACAATGAATGCAGAAAAACGACTCACTGAAACAATATCTATCTTTTAAAAAGAAATTGCCTATTTTTATATATTTTGATGAGGACAAGCACACCTCTTACAACTAAACAAACAACAACCGGGTCTGTAAATGGACAGATTCAGCATATCTAGCATATGGCTTGAGTTTATTTGGACTGGAGTTAAGACACTTGAAGTTGTGCATTAAGTTCTTTGAACTTAATTGTTGGATTCAGTGATTGCATTAAACTTCAGAATGCATTTATTTCTACAGTAGATGACTGAACTGGAAAAAGAATATTCAAGAACAGAACTGCTAAATCTACCTATAGTGACTGGCATGTATTAAGTTTTACGGTCAAAAAATGAATTAAAATGTTTTACTTTGATTCAACTATCCTCCTTGGCCTTTTACACAGTCTATCACTATGTCAACTGTGTGAAACGCCCTCTTGTTGCCAATATACTTACCAGGCATTAATATTCACCATATGGACATACTGTAGGTGTTAATAGTTTTTGCCAGGTTCACAGAGCATCACAAGGGTCCAAGAAGATCTGGTGGTAACTCATCAAATCAGCAGCACTGATCTTGTTCAATCAGCCCTCTATTTTCCAATAAATCAGAAGGTTGGAGTCAGAAAATGACAGAAGTTCAGTCCACAAACTTCAGCAACATAGAAACCAATGGGAGATTATACTGTATGCGACATAAATAATAAACAATTAAACAATACAAATATACACTTTGACAGGTCTTGGTGCTTTTTTGTTGTGTGAGAACTTGTATCACACAGACATGAAGTACAAATTCATAATATGTTGGACCTACGTATTAACATATATAACATCTTGGATTTGAGGATCTTAAAAAGAGAATAAACATCATATATCTCCATTAAAGAGATAAATGTTATCATATATGTGTAGTGGGTGTAAACTAAAATTATTCTTCCAAATTTAATGACAAAAAAGGCATGTTAAAATATACTTTGTGTTTAAGAGTGTTCCTGTAAACTAAGGTGTAATTCTGTAAACATACAAGTAATTTATTGGCAAGCTTACTTTTCATTGCCATCTATTTTCATTAAATTTTTCATTAATGTTGGAAGATTTTTAGATTTGTCACATTAAATAAGACAAATAGAACACTTACAGTATCTCACAAAAGTGAGTCCACCCCTCACATTTCTGCAAATACCATCTGAACCAAAGATGATGCACAAGAAA
>JAPTMW010000005.1:9821742-9836879 GCA_029822955.1 Ostorhinchus angustatus
GTGAAGAGAATAAAAGCAATTTAACCTGTTGTCAGAGTATGCATTTTGTGTTTTTTACGGGCGGAATCATCTGAATAAATGTCAGCTGTTTGCAAGTTTCAGCGATTCTTTTTAGTCTTTTCCGTAGTTTGGAAAGAAGAGGTTGTGAGTTTCTGCCAACTATGCACAAAACAAGACACAAAAAGACAACAAGACAATAAAAACCGACTTTAAGTGTTCTGTTATTGTCGTGGATACACATAACCCGCCAGTCTAAGTTCATTTTATGTAACGTTTGCGCCCTTCGGCAAGGGAACATAAAGTAACGCGGTCAGAGACTTTTTTTTTTTTTGGAGTAAAAAGGGGGTGCTGTGATGACAGCTGGGCGGAGGCGGAGCCGCTTCAGGCCTGATCCAATAAAAAAAGAAGAAGACTGTTCGTGTTAGCCGGCCGTGAGCACGAGCGTATGCCACTCTCACATGCAGCAGTGAGTCTCATTCAAACGGAGATTGTCCTACATCTCAACGGGCGGATTTATATAACTTAGAACCAAATATCCGATTATATTTTTTCAGCATATCCATTTTTTCTCAACCTGTGGCAGTTTTTTGGACGCCATATTTCATAATCGGCTAAATTTTTCATTATCCCGCGCGCGCTATCTTACGATACGTTTGTGCGCGCGCTAATTAGCTTAGAGGTTAGCCATCTCTATTCTTCAGAAGACCAACAATTGCTACGTGTGGTGAGTAAAATAATTCTTCTTCACGAATAGTACGCTGACTGGTTTGTTTATTCATTCAAGACAAACACCTAAGAGGACGTTGCCGGTGGTTGGAGCTACTGCTAAAGTTGGCCTGCTGACATAAACCGTTAATACTACGTAACGATAATCATCACAAATGACCGGGGACCTGTACGCTTGTTCGTGTCAAATTAAATCGAGAGAGAGACCGTGTATTAGAACAACGGTTGACCTAACCTGATTACTATTTACTGACGGTCCACGTTGTGGATTTGTGTAATGTTTGTGTTGAACAAGGACAAGCGAACAAATTAAACTACCCATTACGATAAGCTAGCGTTAGCATTATTGGCCATCTGTCCCGGTAGCCACACTTGGCAGGTCATTAAATTTGGCTCGACATGCTAAAAGGTGACTGCCCGCCCGGTCACTCAATACCGCATCTTAACAACCTTCTGTTCCCCTAAATTGAGTCACATCCGGTTGCGTTCTCTTCTCAGAAAAAAAGTACGCCAACTCGATTAAACCTTTGGTAAGTAACCATTCAATCTGCCATAGCTACAAATTAAAGACTTATCGTTAAGTCTAGACCGGCCGACCCATTTGTTTGTGCCGCATGAGGAGACTGATCGAGTTCAAGCCGGTTTGTGTGCTATGAATGAGTCCCACACGTGCACACGCCGAAGAAATTATATTGCTTCCTGAAGATAAGACACACCTTATCTTGTAACGACCTTTACGGACGTACCCGCTCAGTACACACGACCAACAACAATAAAACCAAAGTGTTTATGTAAAACTGGTGAGCCTTAATTTTATACGTATGCCGGCTTCTTCATGCGACATTTACCAAAAATGGCTTCTCTGTAAGGGCTGGTAGCAAACGTCTGTCTTCCGGTCCAAGCGTTGACTTGCGGTTGTTACGTAGGCTCTATCTTTTTTTCTAAGGAAAGCTTATTCACTCGATTTCGGTCCCCGGTGTTGTCTGTATGGCATTTGTATAGTGGGATTATAGGAAAGGATGCTTTTTTAAAGGCGTGCATTTTCTGTCTTTTTGTCTTTCAGGATGTACTCCTGCTCATCTGCAGTTACAGTTGCACAATGGCTGTCCGTTCACTCAGTTTGATTGCTCAGCACCAAAGGAATAGCAACAGATCCAGTATAATTACAGGATAGCAATAAGCCCACACTATACCTCTCTATACTTTAAACATATCTGGTTAGCCCCAGATAGTTATCACAAGTTTGCACTGTTAGATATCAGAATCCTGTTAGACAGGTGATCATAAACTATTTATATTTTACTTTTTACCTCCTAATTTTACTAGCTGCTGTATTTGAAATAGTTTATAGCTTTTTGACAAGCATTTATTCCCTAGTAAGATTGTGAAATTACTCTCAGTACTCTGTAATCATGGTTTCAACAACTGCAACTGCAATAATGCTGACAACCACAGTAGCATATGGGATGGAGACCCCACTCACAGAGTACATGTGGCTGCTGATTGTTGGCTTCATCATTGCCTTCGTTTTAGCATTTTCTGTGGGTGCCAATGATGTTGCTAACTCATTTGGGACGGCTGTTGGCTCTGGGGTAGTTACCTTGCGACAGGCATGTATTCTGGCCACAGTGTTTGAAACTCTGGGATCTGTACTCCTTGGAGCCAAAGTGAGCGAAACTATCCGAAAAGGTATTATCGACGTGGGCATGTACAATGGCACTGAGCATGTGTTGATGGCCGGATCCGTCAGTGCCATGGTTGGTAAGTGTCTGAAGTTTATGTTGTGTGTAATTAAACCTGTGGTTACTGCTTTGGAACAAGTAGAGCAAGACACTAATTAGTTTTTGATTGAACATGAAATGAACTTCAACCAGTAAAACATTTTTAGCTTTTATAATTTTCCACTGCTAGGCATCAAGTGTAATGTGATTAATTTTATTTGTTCTCATCAGGTTCTGCTGTGTGGCAGCTGGCCGCCTCCTTCCTTAAGCTCCCAATCTCTGGCACACACTGCATTGTTGGTGCTACTATCGGGTACTCACTGGTTGCCAGAGGCCAGCAGGGTGTCAAGTGGTTTGAACTCCTACGTATCGGTAAGTCAGTCACATGAGAACCTACAAAAGGCTCAAGTGTTTTGTTGTGTTGCATTGCAGTTGATTATTAATGGCATGGTTTGATGTCACCAGTAATATACTGGTATAATTATTTTTATATATATATTATATAGCTAGTGTTTTGTGTTGAATACCTGAACAACAAAAATCCAGTGGTTGAAATGTATGTATGACCATTGTCAGATGAAATGGTAAAAAAAGATAAAAAAAAAAAAAAAAACAAAACTTAAAATGCACATTAATAGTCTTTTTATTACCATAGAATATTGGGTATTTTTAAGCAACTGGACAGGGCATGTTCTGGGCTGTCAGAAGAAACCGTACAAGAAAATTATACTGTCATTACGAGAATGCTCATATCATTTCACAAATTCTGAGTTCCTTTAGAGTAATTGGATCAGACTTTTTGACTGTTGGAGAAAGGGAAGTTTTAAACAGCTTCTAGTCATGCATTAATATAAAAATGAGAGCTCTTAAACCTGTAAGGACTGCTTGTGTATGTCTGATAAGATAGCTATATTCCAAATTTAACTAAGCTTAATTTAGTATATAGCTGCTAAATGATAATAATTAGCTGACAACAAGCTGAATCGGAGTTTCTTGTCAAGATTTGTCATGTTCACCTGCCAGAAAAATGTACACCACAGCAACTGTCAAAAATGGAATGAACCTTTGAGGAGCTCATCGAAGAAAATTGTCACTGAAAAGGAATGTTTCTATTAGAAAATTGCCTCATACAGATGAAATTTGACTAACAGTCCACCCTTATTCTTAAATTTTCAGTTGCCTCCTGGTTCCTGAGTCCCCTTCTCTCTGGTATAATGTCGGGCATTGTTTTCTACTTTGTGCGCATGTTCATCTTGCAGAAGGTAAGCTGGCTGTTTTATCAAATTACAAGTAGTTGTGTATGTGATACAACATACCTATATACTGATAGGGAAGTTAAATACAAAGTTTCACACACTAAAATTTAGGAAATGGTTGTTGTGTGATAAGAAAGGGTACTGTGCTCTAAACTAGTTCCTGATTCCCTTTTCTACACTGAAATTCAGATCACCCTGTGCCATTGTCTTGCTATTAGCTGTATTTCTGACTTTGTGTATAATCCCTGTAGAAAGACCCTGTTCCTAATGGACTGAAGGCCCTGCCTGTCTTCTATGCCATAACGATGGGAATCAACCTGTTCTCCATCATGTTCACTGGAGCTCCGAGTGAGTATCATTGTGTCAGTCCTTTTGCTCTGCATGCCTGCCCACAGCCACAGCTTAAAATAAACTACTCCCTCAGACAGCCGGATACCCACATGTATTCCAGACCAAACCAGACGGTGTTTACCATTTTCACAGAAGCTGTGTTTATTTTAACATGTTTTTAGGGTTTTTCTTGCTTGTGGTTCTATGTGGGTCATAGCCGGAATGAAATTTTAGAGTGGAGCACAACAGGGAGATGGAAATAAGATTTCACTTAACTCTTGACGTCACTGTCTGTGCGCTTCACACACGGAGGAGGAAAAGAGAAGTAAAGAGGGTGTTTGAAATGTTCATAGTTGTCCACTTCAGTAGTCACATTGCTGCTCAGCATTTGTATAGTAATGCTCTGAATACTGTTGTTGGCTTTTTCATCTTGAAGAAACTTTATTAAATGAGCAACTTTTGCTCCTTTTGTTTTCTTCTCTCTACAGGGCCTAACAGTTCAAGATCTTAGCTGGCCTGGGCCATTAAATGGCGCCTACAGGCCAGAGTATGACCAGATATCGTGCGCTGATGTGTACATGCACATCAGCGTACTCACACAGAGAGGAGATCACTTGCAGTTCCAACATAGCCCATTATCCTGCTTAGTCAGGCATATTTTGTACAGTTGTCCCTCATCTGGACACACTGTACATGGGGACCTGTACTTGGGGTGCCTCACATAAGAAAAAGGTGCGAGATTGCATTTCAGACACACTAACAAGTCCTTACTGCATGCCCGATGAAGCTGGAGGCAGATTTGTCATTGTTATGTTTGGTCAGTTTGACAGAGCTTGTTTAACATGGACACCTGCTTCATCAATCACATGATCTGAGAGAGAGATATGCATTCAACACTTCAGGAATTATTAGGTTTTTATCCTCAAAGTAATAAGTCATGTGTCTCAACTAGCTGCAGCTTTGGATAGTAGCCTGATACTACATAGGGACACAGTCCAGCAGCAGCACATTATTGCTGATATATGCACTGTAATGCGGCTGTGGTATCTGCAGCAACTGAATACAGTATGTTTAGGTTTCCAGTGATAGAACTTACTGTTCCTGTAAGCCAGACCCTATCATAATGGTGCGATTGGACACCAGGCATCTCGCAGCACATTCCTACACTCAATATACACACTACTGTCAACGAGCTCAAGCCATCATGTTAAAAAATGATTGCCATTTGGGCTAAAGAATGTGAGGATCAAATGACAATCCATTTAGAAATGAGCCTTGGTGTGACCCATGTCATTCACACCTCATTAATCTCTCATCTGTCAATCCACTGAGGATCAGACCACAAATGGAATAATCCCTTTTATGTCCCAGAAAAGTTTGTCAACTTGCAGGTATTACAGTCATACCTACCAGAACAATTTTCCTGACATTTGTAGAATTTTACCCTGAATTATGTAAATATACCAAAGCTGATTATTTCATTACACTGTCAGCGATTTTTAATAAGACATACATTGTAGACAAAAATCTACCATGATTTTCCATACAGTATATGTTTAAAAGTGCTGAGTGTCCTAATGACAGTATATGTGGCCCCACCCCCACCCCCCTTCGCCACACACACCTGCCTCCATTGATGTACTTCAATGCATTTGGCTGGATACAAATTTTCTGCCTGGGTTACCCTCTGAAAAACAAACACTGTCAGTTGTTGCTCTGGGGACATAACAAACAGCGTAAAACTAATACAGATAGAGATTTAATCTGAGATATTGTGCTAGAACAAAAACTTAAGTGTCCTCAGAAGATTCTATTGTCATACATGTTATGAAGGATGGATACTTATTGTCAGGAGTGAATACTAGGTTTGAAGATCCCTTTAGTACAGCTGTTGTTTAATGCTAATACTCTTAGTAAGTGCCACACTAGGCTCTAGATAACACAGAACCAAAAACCAAAGAGCCTTTGCCAAGTGAGTCATTCAGACAGTCATTGTAATTGAGGTTTTAGGTGAGTTACAGTTATAGTGGTGGAAAAAAACAGGCCATATTATTGTGTAATGTGGGTCATGGAAAACAGGAGAGGTTCTAGGGAGGGGTTTGGAACGCAGCCGTGGTTGAATTCCATTTCCTGTGCTATCCCATTCATCCCACTGCATGGCTGGTGAAAACTTGTCCTTTTGTATGGAAATGCTAGACAGAACCTATTTTTAATCTTTTTTTAATTTTAGAAAAGTTGCGTACAAAAATAACTTAGTTTCATCCAATACCCCTATTGGTTTACTTTTTAAATTTTTTTGTCCCTCATATTGTTTTATTCCCAGAAGTGTTGCTAGTAATGTTAAGCAGATAAACACCTGTTTGTGGATGTCTCTGCTCGTAAGCCAGTATTTTAGTGAAATGCGAGAGGCTCCGCTGTTCCAGACCCACCTTCCGTTTCCCCTCTAATGCTTCTTCTGTCCTGAAGGGAGTGAGCTTCCATTGCGTAACTGAGTAAACATCAGTTAGGTGCTCCGCAGTCTCATGCTGCAGCGTGACTCAGTGGAGAGAGCGCACTGTGGACTCTGCCCTCAAACGAACATGGTGACCGAGACACTTATCTTTTAGCCTTGGCTCTCATTTCCTTTTGTTTGTCTTTAGACTTCCCAAACAATCCCAAGCTGGTGGAATTGTTGTTTATTTTATAATGCTTGGCCAAGGTCACCTCAACAGTGGTGGTGTTGTAGTTTTCAGCTATACTTTTGTTTTTCTTAATCACACTGCTGGCTTAGAACCTCTGTATGACAAGGATGACAGAGTCCCTTGGGAAATGCAAATAATTCACTTTCTGCCAGCATGCTGCATTACACGTACCTCTACTGCACCAGCTTTGCTGCAGTCTTGGCAAGAGCGTGCCTTTATTGCTACAGCAAGCATCTCCTGAGAATGACTCCCCCTTGTTCTTCAAGTTATGTTGCCTTTTAAGGAACTCATTGTTCATGTGCAGTTGTTAGCTGGGAACTTGGGGGTTCATGATGACATTTGCTCTAACCTTTAGGTGTTACGTAACTGTTGACATCTAAGGGGTACACATACTTCCCATATTTAACCAGGATGTACAATAAGACAGTGCAGTTATACTTGTTCACATGCAGAGCCATAAGATGGCACTTAAAGCCATATCACTTACATGATTGCTGTTGGCTTGGGATGCATTTTGTTGATGCTATTCAAGTTTAATGATAATACAACTCCCTGCTACAATTCTTTATTATTTTATAACCACATTTTGACAGGTAAATACTTTTACTTGACCATTTAATTTTAATACAATGCAGTTTGTGATGTAAGAAGGTAGCAGCAGCTGCCTTGAGTTTTAAATCTGCCTTTCTATATTTGCCTTTGTGTCTCTGCTGATTCCTGATGGGCCTTCAGTGCTGGGATTTGACAAGATCCCTTGGTGGGGCATCCTGCTCATCTCATTGGCCTTCTCTCTGGTGACCGCCATTGTAGTATGGTTTATTGTCTGCCCTCACCTCAAGAAGAAGATTGAACGTAAGTCTTTTATTTTACTTGATGATTCACTCTTTCAATCCCTTAATAGTTTTGACTAGTCACTGTTGGTTTCCTCACACTGAGCCACTGAACAAGAGACGTTTACCATTTTGCATGTTACATAATCCTGGTCATACAAAGAACTCATTAATCCAACAAATGGAGTTGGGATATTTTGTTATAATGGTGTCCTTGTAATGAAAATCATTTGAAAATATAGTACCTGTTTGATTTTGTTTGATAATCCAGGATTAAAGCAAAAACCCAGAAGCCATCTGCATTTACACACCAGGA
The DNA here is from genome assembly GCA_029822955.1 of Ostorhinchus angustatus. NCBI lineage: Eukaryota > Metazoa > Chordata > Actinopteri > Kurtiformes > Apogonidae > Ostorhinchus > Ostorhinchus angustatus. The sequence continues at coordinate 9,829,603 of JAPTMW010000005.1, forward strand.
GTCTGGCTTTGGTGTTAGAGCTCCATTGGTTTTAACCTTCAGTGTATTGTAGTTGGACTGTGTTGTGCCTCTATAGTCTGAGGTCTTCCATTTTACTGTGCCTGCCCTTTCTTTGTATGCTGCATTAACACTGAAGGCAGATGACAGAATTACTTTAAAAGGTACTTCCTGTGCAGAATTGCAAAGCTTAAAGCTAGATAAATGTGTTTTGAGAGATGACAAAGAAACAGGTTTATCTGGCTCATGATGTGTCAAGATCAGCCTCCTTCCAGAAGTCAAGTAGACTAATTGGGTCATAGTGATCCACTAATTGGTCTTTACTGCCTTGACTAAAATAGGCCTGGGTTGAGTTAAGGGGTTGGCTTGACACTTAGCACATGTAAACTTGGAGATCCGAGGGTCACTGACAGATTCAACTCCAGTCTTGACCATTTTGAGAAACCAACTGTACGGAAAAATCTCAGCACTATTGAATAGAAAATATTGGCATAGAGTATCTGCTTCACTTAAAGACCTAAAACAAATGTGATGAGAGCCACAGGCTGCACTGACTCTTATCTTCTTTCATAAGTTAAGCTCTAAGCGGTAGAGTAAATATGTTCCTTGTAAGGTCATAATCCATTTATCTGATCTTATGAAAACAGGTTCAGTTTTAGACACAGGTAAGCTGGATTTCTAGGACAATAGGTTTGTTTGTTTTTTTTTTTGTTTTTTTTTTACTTTCGAGTTATGCAATTTTCATGACTCCCTGGAGCTTAGGTTGAAAAGAAACGTGCTGTGCTACTTTACAGTAGTGTGTGTATGATGTGACCAGGCCATATCTCACTGCAACCCCTCCTCTACTAGGAGATATCAAGTCTTCCAGTCCTTCTGAGAGCCCCCTGATGGAAAAGAGAGAGCTGAGAGAGGCCCACTGTCCAATCCTGAAGCAGGCATCAAAGGAGGTTTCGACACCCACTGCCCCAGCTGCCAATCAGAATCCCCCTGCTCAGCCACCGACTGCCACTGAGGAGCGCAAGGTTGCATTTGACATCGGAGATTCTGACGAGGTCGACAATAATAAGGAACGCAAGGTGGCGTTTGACATTGGAGATTCTGATGACACAGAATACAGTGATGCAAATGATAGTAAGTATACGGAGACGTACTGATTTTTATTAAAAAAAAATTTTAACCACTTGTTTTTGTAATTCCAACAATCTGAATTTTGTGCCTATCTTTTTTCTTTCTTTCTTTTTTTTTAACTGCCCAGTTATAAATCTTAGTCTGTAGTTGCATGTCAGTAACTTTGGGAGTGAAATGGGTTTTAAATCATATTCACAATGATCTTAAAAGTTATTCATGTAACTTAAAACTCTAATGCCTGGTCATTAAGTTGTTCAATAGTATATCACATAAAATCTCTACCACTACAGGATTTTAATCTTGTTTTCATTCCTTTGTGTAGTTCAGAAACCGGTTCAATCAAACAATCAGGTCCAAGTCAACAACCAGCAAGTCCACAGCAATGGCTCCACCAACACTACCAACCAGGTTCAGTTCAGTAACCAGGTTCAGTTCAACAACAGGCCAGCACAGATTCCCAGTAATGGTTACAGCCAGTACCACACGGTCCACAAAGACTCTGGTCTCTATAAGGACCTCCTGCACAAGCTCCACCTAGCCAAGGTTGGTGACTGCATGGGTGAGGGAGGTGATCGACCAATCAGGCGCAACAACAGCTATACTTCCTACACCATGGCTATCATTGGCATGCACGGAGACTTCAAACACAAAGATGGGGATTTCCGTGCCAGTGAGGATGGAGACAAAGGTCCAGGGTCAGGTGGTCAGGAAAGGAAGCGCATCCGAATGGATAGTTACACCAGCTATTGTAACGCTGTGGCAGAGCACACAACTCCTGAGGGTCTGGGAGAGGGCGACGTAACACTAGAAATGGGAAAGGAGGACGCAGGCAGCAGCCAAAGCTCTCTCGACGATGACGGGCTCGAGTCAGACAAGCCAGAAGTTTCAATGCTCTTCCAGTTCCTTCAAATTCTCACTGCCTGCTTTGGATCCTTTGCCCATGGAGGAAATGATGTGAGGTATGTGGTCAGTCATGAAGGTTATGTTTTCAGTCATTGTACTGATAGGATGTAGTTTGGGTTCTGCGCAATGTGACGTGACATTTTTACTTACCGATGTCAAAATATTTGTTATAACCTCTTTTTTTTTTGTGCAGTAATGCCATTGGACCTCTGGTAGCTTTGTGGATCGTCTACCAATCCAGCAGCGTGTCTTCAAATACACCTACACCCATCTGGCTTCTGCTGTATGGTGGCGTGGGCATTTGTGCTGGTCTCTGGGTCTGGGGTCGCAGAGTGATCCAGACTATGGGCCGGGACCTGACCCCTATCACCCCCTCAAGGTAAAACCAGCACAGACAGTGTAGAACCTGTTTCTGCTTCGTCAGAAAACAAACCACATCCTCTACAGACATTACCAGTTTTTTTAAATTTAGTTGGCATGTTCAGACAGATGACTGTTATATTTGTATTTTCCTGCAGTGGTTTCAGCATCGAACTGGCCTCTGCCCTGACTGTCGTGGTTGCCTCTAACATTGGCCTGCCTGTCTCCACCACGCACTGCAAGGTAAGTTAAACACTGGTCTGGAAACTAGACTGAGACACGGGGGCAGAAACTTGAGTGTTATGAGAGGCTACAGTAAACAGGACCAGTCTGGAAAGTCAGATGTGGGGCAAGTTTTTGCTCATTTTACACATCAAATCTGGGATGTAATTTATATTTTTTACATTTGTTTTAATCTTTTTTTTTTCGTTCTTTTTTTCTATATAATATGAAGTATTTGCCAGGGGCAGGAGTCAAAAAGGTTCTGTACTGTCACTTTTAGGAAACCTTGATTTTTTTTTTAATTTTCTTTTTTACTCTTTATTTGAGGAAATAAGTGTTTTGTTTTTTTTTTTTTGTTTTTTTTTTTAAGCGCCTAATTTTCATTATTGTTAGGTTTCTTTAATGCTCACCTTGATGCAGACAGAATATATCTTAAGAGAAACCCTCTGAAACCTGTTTCCAGGTGGGCTCTGTGGTGGCTGTAGGGTGGCTGCGTTCAAGGAAAGCAGTTGACTGGCGTCTGTTCAGAAACATCTTTATGGCGTGGTTCGTCACCGTGCCCATTTCTGGGCTGATCAGCGCCGGCATCATGGCCATCTTCATCTACGCCATCCTGTGAGCGTTCAGCTGCACCCCAGGCAGGGGAGGAGAAAGAAACCGCTCCAGTGAGCAACCAGGAGAGAGAGGAGGCCAAAATATATTGCTTACCTCAATCCAACTAAGGAAGAAAAAGGAAAAAAAAAAGTTGAAATGACTTGTGATATGGGCCTGTGGTTCTTGGCTGCATCATCTTCGACCTAGAATTTGCTGTGTTCCATTTTGGCCACATAACCTCCAGTGGGAGGGTTGCATTTCTTTGTTCTGACTTACTTTTCCATATCTCATGATTCTGTAGAGTTTATCTGAAGATAACATTTTTTCTAATATTCATTATTCCATTTTTTACTTTGCAATTATGTGTATATACAACCATGTTTTGTTTTTAAATTGTTTTACAAATTTCAAAGATGAACAATTAAAATTCAGTGTTAGTCTTTTACAGCTGTATCTCTGGTCACAACATGCTGACGGTAACATAAATGCGAAAGCAGTATTTTTAGGTGAGAAACGAGGTGTATGTGCGTCTTTTTATCCCCACAGGTTTTTGTTCACTCATCATTTTTGCCAAAACTGTAATTAACTTCCTCTTGTATCAACATTCACATTTCATGGAGGTTGTCCATTGGTAGAAGGATTAATTATACAAACTGGAGGATCTGACCAATGCCATATCACTAAAATATAGACATGAAACCTAAGTTATGAGTGGATTACATGTCTGATATCCAGCGAGGTACAAATATCTTAATGCCTGAAACAAGTTGGTTACTTGAATTTGACAAATGTAACGGCAGAATGTCAACTCATGCAAATATGCTTTCAAGCAAGACCTTAAGTTTCCTGTTAAAACTTGACTGCATCCTTGATGGTCAAATGCTTTAGGCCTCAGCCTGGTTTCTCTAGTTCAGCTCGTATCGACTACTTTCCAGTTCAGTTTTCTCCCTCGTTTCAGTAAAACTTGCACTTGCCTGGATATTTGAGTTGCTTTTGCTTAAACCTTTCTCACTCGTCCCGAAAAGTTGAAGTGGTTCATGAGGTTGAGAAGGAACGGGAAAGTAAATGTGGCAGTGTTCTAACGGGGTGGTTTGATGTGGAGCTGATCTGGTGTCATGCTTGAATACAGGCACATGATGCATGCCAGCAGTGTGGACATTTGGCTGCAGAACTAAATGCATTTCAGACCTGTAGATGCTGTAGTTGCCTTAATCGTTTTATTTTCCCTTAGGTACCAAAGATTTTTTTTTTTTTAATTTTAAATGCACATCAACATACTCTGGTCCACACTTGTGGAAAAAATACAAATAAAAAAAAATAAAAATGGGAAAACACTGTTGCAAGATGTGTTTTGTGTTTTATTTGGACTTGAGGATTTTTTTAAGGGCTTCATTAAAAGCAGTACTTGGCTAAAAATGGGAATGAAGTAAGCATTTTATTTTAAAAACTTGGTTCTAATTTTCAAGGTTTTCCCTACAATTATAAGACTTGAGTGCAGATGCGAGTTATTTTTAGAGTGATTAATTTAAACCACATACTGGGAAGAGCATCAGACTAATTAAATGACTTACCAGATCTGTTGTTTCCCCAAGTACATCTTGGTGCAAAGCTTGTTTTGGGGGTGTTTATTATCAGTTCCAGATATGGTAACGGATGTGTGAACACATGTCCAGAGAAGTTCTGGGTGTTTGGACCAGACGTGCATTGGCAAAAACAATAGGGAGTGGCACCTGTTGTTTGAGTGAATTGGGCCAATAAAAGCAAATCATAAAATGCTAATTAGGTCATATTTTCAATATAACACGCCTCATGGAAGATTTGTGTGCTCAAAGGTGGTGTCATACAGACTTAAGTGTTTTATGAATTAACAGTTTTAGAAACTTTGATGACAAAGGAAATATAACATTTTTCCCATAACCCTTTTTATGGACATAACGGCTTTAGAAATAATTAGAACTCTGTGATTAAGAAGTGAAAAGTTAATATTTCTTATAAATGTGACCTCATTGTGTAAAAGGGAGTCAAAACACACTTTAAATGTTTGCTTTAGACATTTCCTAAATAAGCTGTCTTTAAAATAACAAAAACTACATTTTTACAATTACAACAACCTAGAAACATTCAATGATGATTATATATGATACACACACACACATATATATAGTTATATAATTTCTACAGAGTCACAGCTGGTCTAATAATTATTTTGTTTATTTTCTTATTGAAAAATGTAGAATTTTCGTGCACATTCCCAGCTGTCAACTCAAGTCGTCCACAGACCCTGGTCTAACAGTTTGTGAAAATGAATGCACAGTTAATGCAGTTTTTAGACATTTTTAAAAATTCAAGTGACCACCTTAGAATCCCAGAAACCTCAGGTAAACTCTGGTATCTCATAGGACCTGTCAAAGAGGTGATCTGAGATAGTGTTATCTTGTGCAATAACATGCGAGTGCTTACTTATCAGTACATAAAAGAAGACACATGACACAGATAGGTGTAATGTTTCCTCTTTATTGACGGTAAGCTCAGTGCGGCTCAGGCTCCGGGTGAGGGCCGAGCGCTGGGATCCGCATGCTGCTGTGCTTTCTCACTCCAGTACATCTGTGACGCATGGACAGAGAGAGGATTCCTTTACGCTAGCTTTACATTACAAACATAACACAATTCTGTATTTTTCCAGGGCTTTCAAAGCGCCTATAGTCTGAATCACATCTCCTCTGTGGTTCACTGATGTGACTCACTGCTACGGTGCAGGTGCTGATAATTGATGACTGCACCAGTGTTCAGTGTTACCGCTGCAAAGCAGAGCACGAGGCCTGCTCAAAGCCCACAGGATCAGGTTTTACTACTGCAGGTTAAATCTCCCTTTTACATCAGCAAGTCAAGGCTTCCTTTTGTGCATCTACCTTTCAGGAAAGATAAATATGACCTTTTGATTTTAAGATGATGTATGATAATCATTAAAATCTTTCAGCATCTTGTAGGACAGGGACGGTGCATCCTTCATCCTAAAATAACCAGCAGCAGATCATACAGTATAAATCAAGCACAATAAGCACCTGGGGACAGACGTCTCAAAGTGCCCTGGATTTCTGTCCTAGATTTACTCACATACAAGGAGGACTGTGTTCAAATAAACAATCGTAGCATCTTATTTTTCAGGTCAAGCTGTAAACAGGTTCTGTCATCTCTGTGGAGATTCTAGTTTAATTCATGTTGCTCGTATGAATTAAACTGAAGAAAACAGATTTTTAAAGTCACCTCCCATAAATGTGTAATTGCTCCTGGGCCATTTTACAGTTTCCTTTATTTCATCTCAGTCTATTAAAACTTTCAACACTGTGTAAATCTAACCCTGGCCGGCTCTGACTGGTTTTGTTGTTCAGTATCTGGCTCTTACATAACCAGTAATTTAACATTCACTGGGTTGGAGTCAACCACATCTTGCCTGGGCAGGTGTTATGAGTGTGCCACAAAAATGTTAACAACTGGCCACAAACTCAGGCCATAGTTGTCTGGATAAACTACCATAAACAGATAAGAACCCTCTCAACCCTGTATGTACTGATGTCAACAGTAAATCAATCACCAGTTTTTTACCTTTTTCCTTAGTTGTGTCCTGAGTGGCCTCACCTATTAGAAAAAATGACAACTTTGACATTACAGCAGGTCATGCTGGGATGAAGTTCATAAGAAGAGCTGGTTTTATTTGACTTTTTCTTACCCTGACGACCCACAGCCTCTGTCACTACCTCATGATGCTCTGAGAAGAGAGTAAAGATCTGAATATTTCACTGTATCATTATTCATGCCCAAAGGTAAAGGAAGTAGTGAGATCATTTATGGTAGTAAAAGAACAAATCACAGGAGGAATAATTGCCGAACTTAACATGTTATTTAAAAGTAGAGACATGTTATGAGCAAAAGTACAGTGTCATGAGTACTTTGGCTGGAAAGGATTAAGACATCATTTGTATCTCAGCAGGTTAAATCTGAATTGTGTCACATTTTACTTTCAGCTGTTCTTGTTTTAGCTCATTCAGTTGCTTTTAATATTTATTTTATTGAGT
>JAPTMW010000005.1:9881467-9891638 GCA_029822955.1 Ostorhinchus angustatus
GGAGCATGTGGGTTTGGAGAATGGAACAATACTAGGCAGAGTTCAAAGACTTTAAGGTGATTCTTAATGCAACACATCACAATTACATGGTGTGTCCAAAAACTTTTTTCCACCACTGTATCGTTAACCATCTAACATTCCCCAACAGTGTTTGGCGTGGATGCTAACATCTTGCTGAGCATTACTGACATTCCCATAGCATTGTCCTTAATGTGGATTAGGCAGCAAATTGCCTTTATTCAACATTGATTTGATGGTGCAAGAGTCAGTGAAAAATGTAGATATTTTGGCATTTCATGGTATATTTTTTTCTTAAGAGACATCAAATATTTCTTTTATGTGTATAATCTGAAAAAGTTTGGGCACCTGTGGTCTGTTTCATGTGCTTTTCTTTGTGCTCAACAGAGTTAGAAATTGACTTTCTGGTCTCCATGTAGGTCCATTGATGGTTTACGGAGACCCAGTATAAGAAACGCTCATGTGCCACTGTGGAACTACACATTGTTGAGGACACAGGTTAGTGCATCTGTAACATCATTTTCATGTCATCACTGTTCATGCCTGTGTACAGTCATTCTAATACTGACTATTTTCCAAAAGATTTTTATTGTCTACTTCATCGCTGGGATTAAAAAGTTGGATGCTGACTGGGTGGAGGGGTACTCGATGTCGTACCTGGCGCATCATTGGCTTTTTGACCCTTTTAAGTATGTACCAACAAACAGTATTTCAGCTTCTAATCTCTGACTGTTGTAACTTAAATCTCTGACTGACAGTGCTATGTTTTGTGTCTCTTAGACTCATTCTTCCTGTGGAGTTAGTGAGTGTGCTGGTGGTGCATGGAGGTGGTCTGGTTCTGGATCTAACAGCTGGATACCTGCTTTTCTTTGACGTCACAAGGCCTTATGCATTTTTCTTTGTTTCCTACTTCCACTGTATGAACTCTCAGCTTTTCAGCATTGGTGAGTTTGTTGTTATAAACACATTTAATGAAGTATATTTTCTGTTCTACCATTCTCTTATTTATTTATTATCATTTATTCATTATTTTTATATTATTCTTATTTCTTATGCATTAACTTATTAAAGAAATGATTGCGCTAACTGCATTATTCTATGTAATTGTGATAATTGTTGCTGTTCAGCTGTATAAAAAGGACTAGATGAAACAAACACCATATTCCCATCACAGTTCCCACATATTTTCTACCATTGAGATTTGACTGACACTTTTTTAATTAGTCTGTTTGAATCCTCTTCATCTCGAGGCACTTTACTTTAATTGATAGTTGTTGTTGTCAGTAATTTCTTTGTATATTTCAGTAATGGGCTTATAGGGCTGGGTAATATATTGAATTAATTCATTTGGGTGTCTTAAAAATCCCTACATCTTAAAATGGTGATAAGTGCTTTTTCTGGAGTCCTTTCATCAACAAATATTAAACTTAAATCTGTGAGTTGTAATATATTCATTTATGAGTTGTTTTTCCAATCATTAACACCCACTGGAGCTTTATTTTATGTAAAACTGGTGTTATTTTTAACACATAATGCACATTGACACCATTACAAGCGCTCTAAAGAAAATAATTCAGTCATGTTTTGTCTTGAGTTTAGGTAGATAGAAAAAAAAAATCATAATTTGTCCAAAACACAGCAAGAAACTGAGATTGAATTTTTGTTTTTAAGGCTAGGAAATGGTTCCTATTGTTCATTAGATGCACTGTATGTAAATAACTACTGCTAGGCTCATACTAAACTGGTGGCATAAAATGAACAGAAAAAAAGCAATTAAGTCACTCAGAATTACAATTGATAAAAATGTCATTATAACAATCTAAAGAGTTTTATTGTTTGCAGGGATGTTTTCCTACACAATGCTGGCCACCAGTCCTCTTTTCTGCTATACTGACTGGCCAAGAAGATTCTTCAGCCATTTCCCAGAATTCCTCAGGGGAGTCCTGCCACTCACATCGTCGGACGTTCAGCCCAGTTCCTCCTGTGTTTACAGTGAGACCGAGAGCAGGAGCACCGAACGCCAGGAGACCTCACCTGCACCCAAATCATCCAAACTAAGACTGAAACACAAGCTACGAGCCGTTTTTGCCATTGTTTACATATTAGAACAGTTGTTCCTGCCGTACTCCCACTTTATCACACAGGTACATCTTCCTCAGTGGATGTTTTTGTCTGAGATTACAACAGTTTTTAAGTTACACTTCATTTACTGAACCGATAAGATGATGCACTAAGTTCGCTGAGTACTTTTGGACAGAGGTTGCACTGTGCTGTCAACAAAGGCCTCTAATCCTCTCTGAGTCACAGGACTGATACTGTAGTTGCTTAATCTGAGTCAACACTGTCAGCAAACAGCAGTTTAGACTCGATTTGTCAGCAAACGGGTGGAAGTCCTACAGAAACAGATACTCAGCCAATCACTTTCTATGTTTCCCTCTGCTCACTATCAATTTTGAATTGTAATATAGGTAAAAATGTAATAAAACCAACAGAAACAGCCAGTTAGGTTAGGTTAACAGAAAAGTAATTTTTAAAATAATCATGCCATCATCCTGATCAGTGTCTTTTTTTCTTAATGTAGGGTTACAACAACTGGACTAATGGCTTGTACGGCTACTCATGGGACATGATGGTTCACTCCCGCAGCCATCAACACGTTAAGATCACCTACAAAGATGGAGAAACAGGAGAAATCGGGTATTTGAACCCAGGGGTGAGTCACCAGCAGCGACATGTGAGCGTTACGTTAAATCTATTTATTTAGCTCAGCAAACATTGCAAAAACAACGTTGGGTAGGTGACAGTACATCAGCAGGAAACAAGGATGTGACACAAATACGAGTACTGAACACTTTAATGACATGATTATTGTACGTGTCTGCTGTAGGTTTTCACACAAAGCCGTCGTTGGAAAGACCATGGAGACATGCTCAAGCAGTATGCGAACTGCCTCAGTCAGCTGCTGCCTCGCTATAACATCTCTGATCCTGAAATTTACTTCGACATCTGGGTTTCCATCAATGAACGCTTCCAGCAAAGGTACAAGAGCTGTCACTTAAAAAAAAACCACATATCACCACTAGGATACACCAAAGCACGTGCACCTCTGTTTTGAAATACTTGTTTAAATAAAAATACATAGTATGTGTTTTCAGTCATGTAGTTTTTATATGTAAATTTCATCTGTCTATCCTTCAAACATGTGCATGTTTCTATGACTCTGTTGATAAAGAGTGAGCTATCCAGCCGCTTATACACAGTGTAGTAGTATTACTTACAGACCTATTCACTGATTCTGTTTCTGAAGAAGGTCTTGATTCTTTTCGGGATGTGATGTTTACTCCTGTGAGCGGGGCTTGGGCACAATATTTTGCACCCCGAGACTCTCCTGTCTCTTGTATTGGAGGGTGTCTACTGTGCACATGCCAGTTATAACAAGAGTGTATTATGGGAAATGGAGAGCCTTGGGCGCATTTTTGCCCCAAACAGGAAACATGTGACTTGACTGCTCACTGAACAACTGAAAACATTTTTAAACTACACTTAAAGCAGATTATACACAGTACTCATGGGCTGTATCATGTATAGCTTATGTAAATATTAATGTTTTTGTACATTTTTTTAAGGTGATTCTTATCGTCTTGTCTTCATGAGGCAGGTGGGGCGGTGCTCTAGTGCCCTCTATTGACGAGCCGCCACTATTAGAATACGTTAACTTGTGCTTCTCTTCTCAAAGGATCTTCGATCCGCGTGTGGACATCGTGAAAGCTGATTGGTCTCCTTTCAAAGCAAACCCTTGGCTGATGCCGCTGCTGGTCGACCTGTCACCTTGGAGGACCAAGTTCATGGAGATTGAGGGCACTTTGGATAATCAGACAGAGATCGTGTTTATCGCAGATTTCCCAGGTTAAATCTTCTTTGTTTGTTTATACTGTAGTTCTGTTTGTTGTTCATTTTACCAATCTATACGATGGATTGCAGTTTTAATTTAATTAAATACAGGGAAATAATACATACGGTAATATGATGCCACAACAAAATAACATTCAAACTAAAGCAAAAACTATCTTATAAAATCAAAAATAATAAGAATAAGAAACATTACATTGACAGTAACACTACATTTAGAAACTAAATATGTCTAAATATCAGCTAGTGCATATTTACACTCCTCTAGTTATTTTTTCCATTTCATACTGTGTGTGCTTTTTTCAATGGTTTGTGCATTGTTTCCATAAGAATTTGGCCTCTTCCTATAGCTTTTGTTTGTTTTGAGTTTGACCTTTTTTTTTTTTATCATTAATCATTATATAAAACCCATAATCAGACTATTATTATTATTTTAAAAAATCAAGGAAGTATGGATGGAAGGAATACCATCCTTCTGGGTTTGAAAGGATTTATTCAATATATATTGTAAACTTTTTTTTTTTTTAGGTTTTTTTCCATGTGTTTCTGAGGTACATGAAAAAAAACATATTATAAGCTTTTATAAGTTTCAAAGACATTTATTTGCAAATATCATATTTAGGCAAAGAGTAAATTTGTGTAAGTGCCAAAATATTTAAATATATGCCAATGAGCTTTGAATAGAACTATTTAACCCACCAGAATAATTGGGTTTATTACCTTGTCTTATTTTTCATTCGGAAAGCCCAAGCTTAATGTTTAAAGTTATTCATGTATAAAATGAATGTTAAGTGGTTTTAGGCAGTCCTGAACATCAAACAGGTCAATTAAAAAAAAAAAAAAAATACAGGTCCTCATCAAAAATCTAATTTGTAGGTCTCCACTTGGAAAACTATGTGAGTGAAGATCTGGGCAACACCAGCATCCAGGTGCTGCAGGGTCAGGTCACTGTTGAAGTGGTTGAGGAGAAGAAGAACTACACACTGCAGCCTGGTGAGATGGTCAAGGTATATAAACACACTCCTCGCCATTAACACTGTAGTGTTTAGTGTGAACTCAAAACATTCACTGTCATATGTGTTGATGTGTGTGTAGGTACCTGCTGGGGCTTACCATAAGGTGCACACAGTGTCAGAAGATCCTTCTTGTTATATGTATATTTACGTCAACACCACAGAGGCGGCGCTGCAGGAGAACTTCACCAAACTCTTTGAGCTCCAGGAGAGAATTCGCAACGGAACAGGTGAAGACTGACTTTGCCAGCAGGCGGAGCAAACATAATTAAATTAGTGATTTATATCATCGTTCATGTAAATCTTCATTTCAGGCTGTTAAATTCTTTATTCTTGATAGTCATGAAATGTGAGGGCTTCCAAATTTGACGATGTCTTACCTGACAGAAACTGAGCCGCTTCCACCTGAACTGCAGCCTCTCGCTGCTGCAGAGGACGAAGTGTCAGAGGTCAACGCCACCGACCCGATTGTGCGACTGTTCCTGAAGAGGCAGAGACGCATGAAGGAGGTGAAGAAACGCAGGGAGGCCGGTGTGATGGAGCGACTAGAACGCTTTGCTGTGAAAAAGTACTACACGATACGAAGGGGGTGAGTATCCTCCTTTATACACCATTGGTCCATTTAAAGATTTTACAGCAGCAGTGTTGAACAGTTTTTCTAGTGTTACTGGGCAAAAATCCACAATTACCAGAAGTGTGGTGGAGGGGGGTGTTGAGTCATGATTTAAGTTTTAGGACTTGACTCTTGACTTGAACTGACTGAGACATGGTGTTCACCTGACTCATCTTTGACTTACGGATTATAACTTGATAAATCACTCAGCTCAGAAACGTACGGAGAGGTCAGTGTTTAGAGACACTAACACCACTGGAGCAGTTGGAAAGATGTTTTTTGTGGTTTGATGTAACTGTAAAGACAACAGTTACAGCTATACACTGGGAATACTCCACTATAAATAAGAACAGGTATAATTACCAATCAGCGATCAGGTTCAGTCAGATTCAACATGGCTGTCACTTTTTTTGCTCTATTCCATGTCTCAATGTGGACGCTTGACATGGCTCCACGTTTCCATAGCAACACAAAACAGGTCACGTCATCTATATTTATATTCATTCTTTTGATTTGGACTAACAGGTCCCTGATTTCACTTCCTATAGCTTTACTTACACCTTAACATATAAAAAAACTGTTTAGACAAATTAAAAAGATGCAATAACAGCTCAAACTCCAGTTATAGTATATAAACACTAAGGCACAAAAATGACCAAATCCTCTAAGATGTAGTTTTGTCTTCTGTCTTGGAGGTTCCTGATGTCAGCCATCGCCATGCGTAACCTGGCAGTGGGTCTGCCGCCCCTGGAACAGCTGACCAGAGAGATCGACTTCGCCAACATGAAGGCGCCTCAGTCAGAAGGAAGCCAGGATGAACGGCTCAAAGATGAAGTTGGACACGGAGAACTTTAAAGCTGTTGTTTGGTCCAAAGATAATCTGGTGAAGAACCTGCAGGTGCTGGATCACATCATCTCAGACAGATGTGCATGTGTTACTACTACTGGACTGTTACTGCTCTGGGAAACTGATGCTCAGATACTAAGAGACATTTCTAATTTTCTACGCTTCTGAAATATTTGTTTCAGATGATTTTCAAATGCCAAGTTGTATTTTATCTTTCGTTTATGAATTTGACTTCAAGCTAAGGATACATTCCTTTTGTAGCTGCTGCACAACAAAAATACTGTATGTTCTCAGATATGTGCCAGTTTCCTGTGTTTAATTTTATGGAGCATTCCGATCAAAAATTTGCCAAACATCTGCAGTATTTGATCTGCTACTATTGCTGCTTTAATTTCTATGATGATGTAAAACAATCTGAAACATTTGACTTAAATGAATTGATGTTTTAAGGGGGCAGCGTTTCATGAAATGGTAGTTTGTCAGTGCTCTTTCTCTTGGTATTTGGACAAAACTTAATTCACACACGCCGATTGACAAACACATTTTTTTCATTTTTAAAGTGTCTTAATCTTAAGATTTATGCTAACCCTGTAATGTGAGGAATAACTGACAGTTGCTTACCTTTTTTAGTCCCTTTTTATAATAAAGACATTAAGATGTGAATAAAGAAAACTTTTTTTTTTCAATTAAACAGCAGAGGTCTGTGGAAATAATCATTTTATTTTTGTTAGTGTCAGTATTTTACATGTCGCCCTTCCTAAAGTGCTGAGACAGCAGAGTTCCAGTGTTCACTGTAGGTTGACATTATGGCACATTAATGACACTTTTCACATAGTCGGACCAAACAGTACAATGATACATAATAACACAACAAGAGGGATCTCATGGTTTAGGTAAGTTCATCAGTTCAGTACATGATATTCAGATATGTAGATTTCACTGTGCTGTAATGAAGGTTCAGTTATCACGACAAAACAAGTGTTAATCCAAAGGGAAGTTCAGTTCTTAGTTTGTGTACATCAAAGTGAATAACAACAGAGGACTGACAGCTATGATTCATTTAGAGTTTTTAGAGTAGACAGTTTAGACAGAATTCATTTAAAGGGAACATAATAAAAATATGCACTTCTAAATATTGCACAGTATTTTACTGGTGTAAAATCTATTTTTCATAAATGCTCTGCTGTTTCCCTTTACATCATGGGTGAATGTTTCTAATCACCATAACTGGCCTTTTACATGTTTATGTACATTTAACATTAATACTATCGTGACCTGTGGTAGTGTTACATACTGGCCTTTAGTGAGTGTTTTCCGAAGCCTTTTTTTCCCCCTACATTATCCTCATGTCCAAACCTTATAGTGGAAATGTACCCCCGTGAGGCATCTAATGTACATGTGAAGAGTCTTAGCCACTTTAGTTCAACATGGAACAATAACAGAAACAAACATGACTCCACACAGAGCTGCAATAAATTAAATCCATACTTGTTGACACCTTTGTGAATCACTGATAATCAGTTTTAGGGAATAAAACTAAAAAATTATCTGCAGTTTCTTTAAAGTGAGCATTTCTCGGTTCCTTTCCTCCATTATGTCAATTGAATACTATGTCCTGGGGTGTTTTATGACCAAATGATTAATCAATTAATTGAGCAAAGAATCAACAATGACAATAATCGTTATCTGATTTCACCATAAGTGACAAAGTTAATGCTATTTTAGGATACTTGGCTTTGGATGATTCCAGGAGGCCAATGAGGAAAAAATGAATCTAATGCAGGCTTCATCAGTGTGTCTACTGTGGAATTATTGTTTATGTTCACTATTTTATAATGTAAAGAAAGTGCACTGCAGGAGGGGGCGCATAACAAAGACGAGGCAAAATAATATTAAACTAATGTTCAGTTAAGTTAAAAAAATTCTGCACTGTGTAGCCTGGGATGACAGTTTGCAGTTCTCAACCTAATAAAGAGCTTCTACATGTTTTTAACTACATCTCTTCATATTTCCTAAATCCTCAAAATACTACATGAGAGGAGCTGCGAAGAGGAGGAGATGAAACCCAATAAATTACTTTTACCTTCTGTGCTAATCTCCTCTTACAGGAAATTGTTCTCGAATGACATCAAATATTTTTTTAACCACTGCAATGATACCCACCTTCACCTAAATGTGTATTTCCTCATTCTCAGGTTACACTGCACACGGCATTCCAGAATTACAGTCAAATCTTCAAGCTAATTACTCAACCAAACTGTCTCTCCACACCACTCCACTGCAGATAAAAGACTTCTATTCAATAAAATGTGATGTGTACTCTACTTAAAGTGCTGGGGTGTTTTTTTTTATAACTCTGTCTTATAGCTGGCGACAGTACCAGAAAGCACAAACACCCTCCTCGGTCACATCTATTCCACGTTGCCCTTCTGCTCTCCTTTAGCTGCTCGGCTGAAAACTGAAAAACCGCAGCTTTGGTTCTAGAAAAAGAGGCACCTCCCTGTTTACAGGCCACGATCCAGCTCCTCCGACTGCCAAACCAACCTCAGCGTCTGCGTCTCCACATCTTCTCGTGTCCAGTATCACTCCAGAGACGTTTAAATCTACTTTGAGCATCTTTCCTTAATTCTAGCAGATCCTGAATTCATGTTTTTCTTTTGTGAAATAAAGCATAACATAAATACAGTTTTACCTCTGCCTGGGTGGGAATCTTTTTGCCTGCACCTGTTCGTCTGTGAGCTGGATTGCACAAAAACTACAGCACTAATTTTCACTAAATTTAGTGGAAAGGTAGGAAGTTGGGAAGCCATTATCCAAGAAAACTGCTTTTTGTAACAATGTGTGATAATGTGTTAGAATAAGCTTGGTGGGAGTTTGTGTTCTACTCTGTGCGCTCCTAGTTAATATATGCATTAATGTACGGTATATTCTCATCATTGAAATATTTTATTTTATCAGCTTGATTTGATTCAAATTCCTCAAAACATTATTTTCTTTCAAGGTTAAAAATCATCCCCAGGTGTCGACTTAACGGGCATCAGGACAATGAAGGATTACAGGTTTAAGTATCAGATGTGATGCCACTATTGAAGAGATTTGGCATCACTTGTCAAATGTGCTCCATAAGCTCCTACTGTTTTTAATGTTCGTTTTAGGAAAGATTCTATATGTATTTGCGGCTCAGTGTTATGTCGTAACTTATTTCCCTTCAGATGCACAACAAACAGTGTGCGAAAGTAAAGCATCCATTAGTAGTGACGCGCGTTCGGGTGTGGCTCCTGAAGCTCTACCTCGGCTGAAGATCTGGGTAGAAAACTCCATGTATCACACCTTCAATCACAACATTTGAAAATGCATCTGGAAGAGAACAACAGAGGAAGGTATTGATGACATCTGCAGACCTTCACAGTCTATATATCGATAAATCTGTCTGAACTAACCGTGTGCTGATGGTAGCAGATAGGGGTCTCGGAGGAACAGCATGACGGGCTGGTGTGAAAGTTTACTGTAAAGAATCCACAAAGCAAAGGTCAGTACACACATGGAAGACTATACATGAAATACAGTGCCTGTCAAGTTTGCAAACAGTCTTTTATCGTTTATGAGAGCAACATGCATGTTTCTATTCTTTAAATGCAACAAAAGGCAATTTAACAGTGTGAAGATTTTTTTTGACCAAATAAATAGATACAGAAACCACTGCAATTTCCTATGAAAACAGCCTGTCTGCATGTATGACAGCCATTCCATTCCTGCGTCTGTTGAATTCCA
>JAPTMW010000005.1:9905445-9915594 GCA_029822955.1 Ostorhinchus angustatus
TCGGTTGACAGAGAAAGGTCACATAATGGTAATGGGATGCTTTGACTACGCTCATTTATGGACTTTTAAAAAATGTGGGGTGGAAAAATAGTTTTGAGGCGCAGAGTTGTTTGGGTTAGTTTTCGATAATGTGTTTACCAGTCGGGCTTTCTCTCCTTAGGCAAACTATGATTAAACTTTACAGAAATCCTCCACCCCACCCCCTCTCCATCATCAGTGGCAGGATTCAGTTAATTTTACCTCATCTCATGGTTTCACTGGGCAGCCCTCACCCACAAACACTTAAGGTGGTTGTTATGGCTTAGAGCACTGTCTCTGCTTTACACTCAGACTCGGCTCAAAATCCCGTTTTTTTTTTTTTTTCCTCCCCGTGCACCAGTCCTGACATCAGTCTACCTTGACAAACAGTTTTCCTCAGCTGCACATCTCAGGTTGTACATGGGAACTCTCTGTGCATAAGCAGAGGCTTGAATATAGTAGGGATCCGGTACAAGATCAGGCAGACCTACGACAAAACAATGACAAGAATAAGTGGGAAAGTCATACAACCTAAATAAATGATCCACATCAGTTAATTAATAATAATCAATTTTGTTAGAAGTATTCAGATCATTTATTCCCTGTGAGTACTGATGAATGTTTTGCATTCAAAACCCTTCTTAGGCAGAAAAATGTAAAAATGATTTCAGTTTAATGATCATATTACAGCTGCATTTATGTATATTTTACCTTTAATTGCTCTACATGTTGAAGGCTGAGCTCATTGGAACTGAATGACATACAGTTGAGTAATTCATTGTGTTTGTAGCATTGATTTACTGTAAAAACCATCAATCAAACTCAGAAAAAACAGACCTGTTTTCACTTTTGTGCCAATGCATTTTCCAGCAAATCCAAGAGGGTTTTAAAAAGTTCTGTTAGTCCAAGGAAGATCAGATTCATTTCATTCAACTTCTACATATTCTGAGATGTGACAGATGGTGAAAAACTATAATATGAAAGTAACTAAAGCTGTCAAATAAATGTGGTGGAGTGAAAAGTTCAATACTTGCCTCTGGAGTGTAGGGAAGAAAAACAAGGGCAGCTCAGGTTAAGTACAGAAGATACTTGAGTAAAAGTACTTCGTTACATTCAACCACTGGATTTAATGTAGCCTGGAACAGTTGAATAAGTAGAATTTGATGATACTTTGGCCCCATTAATGACTTCAGTGCTGTTTTGACAACTCTTACCGTACTGGTGGTACCTTGTGCCGTATCCAGGTCTGGGTCTCCTCCTCGGCGTCTCATAAACATCATAGTAATTATAATAAGGATTGTCACCGTCGATGGACTTGTAGGGGTCGTAGGGGTCATCACCGACCATCATGTCCTCTCTCCTGGGCACAGGTGGACTGACAGTGACCTTCTGCTGGGTGTCATTGGCTCTGCTGTCCGTGTGTCCCTCAGGCCGCTCATGGTGATGCTGGTGCGGCTCTTGTCCTCTCAGGAGCCTTTGGAGCGGAGGGGGGAGTCCGCGGGGGCTGTGAGGGCTGGATGCCGGCCGGGGAGGCTGCTGCTGCTGCTGCTGCTGCTGCTGGGTCGGTGTCTGACTCGATGCACCCGGATGTCTCACGTCCGCATCGCGGATGATGGTGACAGGTCGCGCCTGCACTTGCTCCTGAGGTGCGCCCCTTCGCCTCGCCGGCTGATACTCTGAGCCCTGACTTAAAATGCTAAAAATTTTGCCGTTGTGTGACCACTGTAGCGTCTGCCGAAGAGGCGCTCTTTGGGTATTTCCTTGCGTATTTGCTGCATTTCTTTGAGACTGAGCAGTTTGAAGAATGAAAACAATTAAATAGACGCACGCGTATGCGTAAAGTGGCGTGCCTAGTATGCGTAATCCCATTCCGAATTGAATTCAAGGAAATTAAAAGTGATACAGTGAATTTTAAAATTCACTACTTGAATGTACTGATTGATTTCGACCTAAATATCGTTCATCTCTGGTTGGTAGATATCCAGTGAACCGAGATGAAAAGTTTAAATGTATCCGGATAAACTCATTTCGCTCTGCTGCTGCAGCCTGCAGATGCGTCCTGTGAGATGATGATGATGAGGAGGAGGAGGAGTTCAGCATTTGGAGTTTGTGAATCTGTTATACAAGTCTGCTGCTGCTGCTCATATAACCCCTGCATACGTGATGTCTGATCATGCCCAGTAAAGTGTGTTTGGTAACTTCTCGGTCTGGCCTTTGAGAGGTTGATGAGTAGGAACAGGGAGTTAATTTCAAGCATCAGAGAACAGATGTAGAACTGGTCCATGACATTACATACGAACACAGATGCAAACTCTGGTTAAGTAATGACCTAATTCAGAAGAATTTCTGTATAGTGTCTTCATTTTTTCAGTTTTTCTGCCTGATCAAGGAATGTCATGATAAATAACTTTTTTTCCCCTGACTGTTGGATGAACTCCCAACCAAATTGCAGCACCCTTTGCCAGAAAACTCCGCAGTCATCCACTTTTTCATAGGAGGATCTCCATAACCTAAACATGACTCTTTGATGGTCCTGCAACATTTCAGGGTTTTTTTTTCTTTCTTTTTTCTGGGAAATCATCTCCCTCCACCCCTGACGAGCCTCAGCCCCCTCTGCTTTGGAACTTTGCTAAAAACGTGACAGACTCATCACATGCACTATACAGCAATCTTATATAAGGTCATAATTAGTCTATTCTGAGCCCTAAACAGAAGGGCTGTGGTCAGGTGATAGTTCGTATCTGTATTACTGTGTCTAGTGGCTGACTGACCACACTGACCCACAATTCCACTCCTGATAAATCTGCAGCCAGTAAAAGCACTGCCCTGCTGTTAACACCAGACGTATAATGCATAGCCTGCATGGGAAAATTCATTGAAGGTTTTCATTTTCCTCTCTTGCAAACCAGGAAATTCTTTCTCACATCTACACAAGTGACCACAGGATGGCTATTGCAAAACCACAGCAAGCAGTCCACACTTTTACAGTGTGCCAAATCACAAAGTTTCATGAGAAATGTTCACTTATATGAAAAGAACTGAGCTTAAAAACTGTGTTTTTAATGCATTAACACACAAATTAGGACTGTTGTGTATCTTTGTAGTTCAGGTCTACAACAAACAAATGCTTTGCTTTACAGTGTCTTGACTAAATGATGAGAGTTCTTTGAGGCTGCAGCTTGTGACAAATGCAGATTTAGGGATGCAGGACAAAATACACTATTGTCCATGAAGTTGAATTCAAATATTTTTGACTCTTCTCATGAAATGGTTGTGACAATGTGATTTATTCTTGATAGATAAAGTGAAACTGGGACTCAGTATGTAATCATTGCACCTGGTCAAATGTCATTATGTAGAGCGTGTACATGTAGATAAACAGGGACAAAAAGAGGAATGTATCTGAAAACAAACATATTCCAAATTTTGGGAAACAATCTACTTCAATAATCCATTCAAACAAGACCAAACAGGAATGTATTCTCACTAATTTGTCTGGGTCATCATTATTGAAAGCATTTATTCTCAGGTTTAGCATTTGTGTAGTTACTGCAGCACTCATACTCAGAGTAATCATGAGCTGTTGTGTGTCTTTTGTTCAGGTTGCACAAAAAACTAATGCTATGATGAGTTTTTCAATTCTTCACTAATGGTAAAGTTGTAAAAGCTTCTTGAGGCCTCCAGCTTTACATAGCAGATACACTTGAGAGCTTATAAGTCCTCTGTGATCTTTGAACAATTCAACTCCAGTTTCACTCTTCCAGACACTAGGGGGCAGATGAGTCCTGCCAGCTAGTTTTTGTTATCAATACTTTCATAGAGTTTCAAGTGTGAGGCTGAAATTGCATGAATTAACTAGAAACACTCAGTTACTTATTTTTCTTTCTCTGAATAAACTTGTGTCTAGAATCAGATCCTGGAATAGTTCAAAAAGTTAAAAAAAAAAGTTGCTAATAGCTCCTGCACAGACTCAGAGGAAATGAGAAACAGAAATTCTGTAATAGCACTGTTTACACTCGTTCCTTATTTACTGCATTAACCTCAATTTATCCAAGAAGTGTTGCTCTAAGCAAAGCCCATCTTCACATAACAGTGGCACATTTTCACACATGTACACACCCAGTACAACCACTAAGTGCCCAAGTGTTTAGGTCAAGGAAAGGCTGAGCTGTGCTTGAAACAAACTAGTCTCTATGTCATGTTGTCAAAAGGTTTGTAAAAACCAATTACAGAGGTGAGATCTGATCATTTACAGTAAATGGGGACTACAACAAGGTTTCAGGAAAGTATTAATACATTTCTGCAAGCCAAATATGTCAGAAGTAATGTGAACACTGGGAAAAAAAAAAAAAAAAAACTTGTGAGAGAAGATAAAACCCAGACATGTCATGTTTGTATGTTGTCGAGAAGATGAGTGTTGGTTTTCATAAAAACGATTGGATGCAGGCACCGAAATTTCAACATCAGAAAAGTCTTATGGGAAAGTGCTTCTCTTTCAGTTTCTCCACTCAGGTTCGTCCTGGGATCAATTCTGTACCTGATTGGTCAACTTCACTTCCCTTACATTCAGGTCGCCACTGTGCCATTCAATGGTAGTGACGTTTTTCTTTCCACTCTCTGCAGTGGCCTCTATCATGAACACACCATATGCTGCCAGAGTCAGAAGAAGACTGAATATTTCACATGAGAGGTTTCAGTTTGTGCTGCTTTCATTATTCCTCTTCTCATTTGATTATTTGAAGGTGATGCCACATATAATTTAGTAAAATCTGATTTAATACATAACAGCTGCCGTCTGCTTTGATCAAACATTCTACTTCAACAACATAAAGAACTTTCCATGGGCTTTAAAAACATAATTTGATGCTGATTTGCAAAGACATTTAGGATTCAAGTGATTTTATCCAAACAGTTGCTGAAAATCAAGCAAAAATAAAAGTGATTGAACATACTTAAAAGCTAAAATGGCATTAGTTCAGCCATAAAGTAAACTGTCAGTGGCAGTCAGACAGTTATATTGTTCTTGGATAACAGTGGGTACATATCTCACACTCGTATGAAGTTACTTTCTTGTTTTGGGAAAGTCAAGAGAAGATATTTGAGCTCCTCCCTTTAGATTTATTGGAGTGGTGTCAGCATTAACGATAAGAGGGAAATGCTTGATGCAAACACTGGATGAGACTCATTAGAGGACATTCTTGGAAAACATGGCTTCACAATATTTAGTTTCTGAAGATTTATCGCAGCTGCAGATATAAATCTCGCTGCTCTTTTGTAAATGTTGTGTCCACAGAGATGTCTATAGAGCGGCTTTAAATTCCTCAGGGTTTGTAATATTTGTTTCCAGTTTGAAATTCCTATGGATGCGTTTTTGGGCTAAAGAGGTGACTGTGTTTTTTGCTTTGAGGATGACTAATATACACTCCTGTGATTGTGCATACCGGCAGTTCCTCCAGAGAGGGAAAACTATGTGCATGTGTTCCTGGTTTGCCTCCTTTTTTCTTCCATGGAACACCAGACAGACAGTCAGAACCAGCTGTACTGGGTCACTGATGTTTTTTGCTCGTAATTCATTGAACTTTCTCCATGCAGAGTCCTTTTTCTCTCCAATGAGGGCAGCACAGTGTTCCCTCACAAAGCCCAAAAGGCACATCTGTAAGGAATTAGCCGAATGCTTTTGTCCACGTTGCTGGATTTCACCCCCATTTCTGATTTTCTGGGCACTCGAATCAACTCAAAGAATTTGAATAAATCCACGTCTGAGTTGCACAATAAGGAGGGAAAATATAGTGACAAGGCCTCCTGCATGAGACACGTCATTTTACCAAAGAGAAAAAAAAAAACCTCCATCCTTTCATGATGCTAAATTTACCATAAAACCAGTACCAGTTTTTCAGTGCCATTACTGACTCAACATGTGGCAGACATTTGTCACTTAGCTTCAGCCACATCACTTCAGCAAACATCTAGGCTTAAAGCAAACACATATTTCATGAGATAGATTTTTATGAGCATAAAGCACTGACATGATCTAAAATCCCCATCACTTTTGTTATTACTGATGTAAATTTAAAAGGTTTTTTAGATGTTTGCAGCTTTTCTCCCTCTCAGTTGGATGATGTCACCACAGTCAGGACCACACACGTCTCCTCAAACATCTACAGTAAAGTTGACTTCTTTTATTCCCAGGTCTGTTTTAACTTACCCACAACTACAACACTATAACATTTCTGCTCCTGGTAACCCTCTCTACAATTTTTTTTTTCAATAAAATGTTCTTACATTTCCTTCTAGTAGTAGTTTTTCCATTCAATTCGCAGCCTATTCTGAGAAGGTTTGGTTCATTTCAGCTTAAAACTCTATGACAGAAACAGACAACTCAAATATTTTCTCCTCTTTCATAAATACGGGGTTTCCATTACTCTTGGAGCACAAAGCCTGGGCTTACACCACACACATACACACAAACTCACTGTCTGGTGGACTACGTGGCACTCTGCACATGCATCGTGGACCCTGCGACCAGAAGGAGGAGCTCTTCATCTGCAAGGTTTACATCTGCCACTGACTTTCACAGATATTTTCACTCCTTATCCCAAAAAAATCAGGGATGGAGGAAGTGATTCCAGTGACTCCTGTGATAAATATTTGCCAATCTGTGACTTGCATTGTAGTATCTATGTTCTGTCGTTATTCACTTGTGTTTGTTTCTGGGTTTGTTTGTTTCAATAACAGTTAAGCTCGTTGGAGCCAAAAAATCAAGTAGTTGTTTGGTAAAAGTCTTCGTGCTCTAAATTTAGCCTTTTAACAAAAATATTTGGACAGTAAGTTGAATGTATATCATATTGTGCTCTGTAATTCCATGGGGCTGTTATTGCACTGAGTTTCTAAATATCGGAATGAAAGTCTAATATCTCCTGGCTCAGTTTCTTTTTGGGATATTTTGACCCATCTTGGAGGTTCATTCTGTTGAATTCAATGATCTTTGTCTGTTGTTTCCTCTGGATGCTTTAGATTTTTCATCCTACAGCCCATGTTACAAAAATGTCATTTCCAATTTTGCAGATGAAGAATTTCCTGATGTAATAACCTTTTACAGGACTGTGTGTGTTAGAATTATTTGTCTTCAAATGTTCTTACAGCTTTCAACTTTTGTATTTGATCAAAGAAATAATGAAAGTTATTTGTGTCTCAGCACAGAAATATTTACAATTAATATCACCTAAAGTTCATAATTTTATTTAGCAAAAAAACAATAGCTCCATCTACAGGAGACATCCTCTATGTTCATGTTTAGAGATAAACACAAATGCATCAAAAAGTAACTTGTTGCAAATATAAATACTTGCACTTGAAGTCTGTCAAAATAAAATGTAAAATATTTGGAATGATTTAAATGTAAATGAAAACAACAACACTTTAAACAAACCAGAAGTTGTGAGCAGTGAGTACAAGAAGGCCCTGAAATGTTTATTCAACTATCAGTTTATCATGAAGAGAGAGTTCAGTTTGTTTTCACTGCAAATTACACAGATATATAAGTATATATACTATATGAGAAATGAATGTAGCCCATAGAAAATACTGTAGCTCCTGATGTGCTGAAGAATGAGGAAGAACCTCTGGATTCTTTCCTACAAAAGCTCTGACTGTGGGAAATTATTGGCTGATTTAATTATTAGTTTTTGCTTTGTAGTTATTTATGTATGCATGTATATTAATGAATTTTACTTTTCTTCTTGGAGTTTTTTTTTTCTTTTGACAATGTTTTTGGCTAAAACTACACGTACTGTAGTGATTGGTAGTTTTAGGTAGTTCTCGGCTGTTTGTGTGTGTTATCTGTATGAAAAGCAATTTTAAAAAAAAAGAAAAGAAAACAAAAGGAAGATTTAGATTATGGTCGATTGGAGGATGTTGGGACTTTTGTCAGATGTGAAAAATTCTGCGCCAGATCTACTCAGATCCCGTTTTGTGTGTACTAATTTGCGTGTGCAATCTAGAATTTTGCGTGTGGGGTTGAACTGCGGTTTGCAGGTGATTTACAAAGATTGCTTGTGCAAATGTCAACAGGTGCAAAGTATTAGAGACCACAATTTAAATGAGGATTTTGTGCTAAACTGCTCTGGGATCCACCAGCACTAATGGGAACAGTGCGCTGAATGATCCAGACGCACGGAAATGTAAAGTTGGAGGAGTTTTGTCATAGAAGGTGTGGCATGACTCATTCATTCATTTATTTTTCATTTTAGAGGTGGGGGGGTAGTTGGATTGAATGACAAGCGCACATAATTTCGTCGCACTGTAGCCTAATGTCGGTGCGTAGTTTTAATCACAATCATCAGGAGTGGAAAAAAGTAATACATGTAAACCTTTAGTAGATCTGGTCCTCCATACAGACACTAGCGAAAGTATCAGAACCAGAGGGTGTGGTACTTAATAAGTCTTTTTTTTTTCTTCTCTCTCCTCTTTTCGTTACTTTACTCCTTTATTACCTCCGCCAAGGAGGTTATGTTTTTGCCAGCGTTTATCTGTTTGTTTGTCTGTCTGTTTGTTAGCAACATTACAGCAAAAAGTTATGGACGGATTTCGATGAAACTTTCAAAGCATGTTGGACATGTCACACGGAACAATCGATCAGATTTTGGAAATGATCCGGAAGAAATCCTGGATTCTGGATCACTTTAAAATTTTCATTAACATTGCGGTAAAAGGAGCAAGGGGGACCGGTCGGGTTGGCGGAGGTCTGCGCTCTCCGAGTGCTTTTCTAGTTTGTATGTTTTTCAGTCTAATGGAGTTGTATGAGGTCATTGCAGGATCCATGACCTGCCTTTCAGCTATAAGGAATTAACTGTCCGTGCAGTGAATTCTGTTGCACTATTGCATTAAATAGTACTGACTGCACCTGAATATAAATGTTAGTCAAATGAGGTTCAAATAAGTATTTTGAGCATTTCAAGTACAAGCTTTTTCTACATTAAATGAAAAATCCTATCTTATATTTTTCTGCCCTGAAAAATTACAAATTATGTAATGCTCAAAAGTAATTACATAAGTATTTTAAATAGATTTAAATGAGTTCATGTTATACTGTCTGTTCGTATATTATGTATGATTCATAAATAAAACAGTAAACACAGTGATGCTGCAATAGTTTATTTAAGTTATTTAATGAATGCAAAATACAACAGATAAGACAGTTTCAGTAAACCAAGCCTTTCAGACAAAGCACAACACATGCATTTTCCAAAGCGTGCCAACATATCATCAGTGCATAAAATAATGTTAATAATGAAGTCTTGTGAGTTGTTTTATATAATACTGGTAAACAGCGTCTTTACAATTAGAAACTGATGTGTTTTTGGCTAAAAGACTCCATGGTGTAACAGATTTCTGACAGGTTTGAAGTTATTTTTCAGCTTTGATGCAGTTGATCTTTAGGCATTTGTTCATATTTTGGTAAAATGTAAAAAAAAAAACAAAACAAAACAAAACAAAAAAAAACACACAGATGTTTGTAAGTGATGTCTGGCGCATTGTGCTAAAAGGAAAAAAGTAAATTACTGCTAATGAATATTTCATTTGTGCTGATTGACAGAAGTTTAGTGCAGAGTATTAAAACAGATCCTGAAGCAGACAGACCACTGGTGGATTAGGGCGATGATGGTTCAGTCTGGAGACAAAGTGTTCGTATCAGGCAGGAAAGAGGATGCGTCCATTGAAGAAGCTTGCGCTGCCCAGAATGGTGGAGCCGATGCTGATCCGCAGCGACACTGTGTCTCCTGCATTCAGCCGAAGCACAGTGTCCCCAGACGACATGTAGTGACCTCCCTGATACCACCGGAAAGCGTTCAGCACCAGCGTGTTGTTACGCCACAGCTGTATGTTTCCACTTTTGATGAAGGTGACGCACAGGAAGCTGAACTGGTAAACACCGGGGATGACACAGTTGAACAGGCCCGTGTCCGTGTCGTAGTGGTTCTGTTCGTTGTATATGACCAGACTGAAATGAATGGTTCTGGTAAAGGACGGAGTGGACCTTCCCAGATGGACAGAGAAGGCGGAAAGCTGGGTGGCATTAGTGATGGATGCTGGTGGTCCTGGAGGGCCTCTTAGACCTCTGGGACCTGAAGA
>JAPTMW010000005.1:10192499-10206858 GCA_029822955.1 Ostorhinchus angustatus
GTGTGTGTGTGTGTGTGTGTGTGTGCGCTACCTGGTCTGCTAGGGACGTAGACAGCATGCTCATTAGTTCCCTCTCTGCAGTCAACCTCCACATCTGCTCCCATCTCAGCTTCCGTAGTCGATCCAAAAGAAGCAAAATCACTCCTGGAAAGCAGACACATACACGCACACACACACACACAAACAAACACACAACATATACACACAGTGATATGGTAGCTTAAAAGACAGATTAGTATCTCCCTGCCTGCAAAGGTGATAAAGTCCCTCCATGAGGCTGTGAATCACAGCCTTGTGTTTTGTGAGATAAAGCAGTAGGCTTTCAGCTTAAAGACAGACAGGCAATGGATGTAGCAAACGTGTTCAAATCCTTCTGAAAACACAAATCATTCAGAAGCTCACACGCTCCTCAGCTAACTTTTTCCACAAACAAACGTGAGAAACTTTGTGTCTGTTCCCTCCCTATTAAAAGAAGTCTCTCTCTGGCAGCTACAAATAAAATCAAGCAGCCAATTTTCAGAGGGAGAGACATGGTGAATAATTTTTTCAGATCAGAACAAAACAAACCATCGTTCACACCCCGCTGTGCTCCATCTGTTACCACACCGCCACCACCGCAAAGCCGACCAACCGCAGCTGAACCCGAGGCTTTCTGTCAAATTGCTGCTGTGTGGAAATGCAACACATGCCTTTCCTGTCTTCAAAATATGCAGTTTACTGAACATAACAAACTAAAACACTTGTTAAATGCTACTGTATTTCAACAGTTTTAGGTATCTGTACTTCGATCTTTCCACAATTACCTGTGCTTTCTGTTTCTTCCATTTTCAGGCTTGTTTCTTTAGTTTCAATGTATTTGAGTGGACTTATTGATTATTTTTACTTTGCATCATTGAGTGCCTTTCCAACATCAATTGGTGATTTCAGGCAAACTGAATCAATCGATAGCAAAGAAAAGTCAAGCTCTTAGTGTATGCATTTGAAGCATATCAGACACAACACACATAATAAGATGCAAACATGAGATGAAACGCTATGACAGACATAACAAGATGACATACAAGAAATGACGTAAAAGACAAGATGAAAACGTTGCCAAAGGCATGACAACATAAAAGGCATTAAAGACAAAAGATGACTGAAGGAGATAATAGATGCAACGAGATGACATAAGCCAAGGCGACAATAATGCATAAGACATAAAGACAATGTCAAAGATGTAACAAGACAGACATGAAAGGCCGGCTGGACTGTGGATGAAAGGCGTCTTCACGCTTTGATTTCTGTCATAGAGACTTACAATTGATTTGCAAATAAGAATCAATGTTCAATATTCCAAATATTAAATCGTTTTTCATTTGGATTAATAAATAAATAAATAAATAAATAAATAAATAAATATTACTGTGTAATATACACAACTATACTATTAATTTGGGATGCACGATAATTGTTTTTTTACAACCAATACCGATAATTTCCTGCTTTTCGTAACCGATACCGATAGCAAACAACAATAGTTCCCATTCTTCGAATTCTTTTATTATTATTATTATTATTATTATTATTATTATTATTATTATTATTATTATTATTATTATTATTATTTCAAGTCAGCGGTAAAACTCAGTCCATAGTAAAATAAATGCTTCTACAGACCCAAAAGCCTCTGGCCCCTTGAAATGGACAATAGACCAAGGGTTTTCAGTTACTATTTATGTGCACATATATAATTTGGTGATGATCGACCGCTGTTTTTAGACATTAAGCAACATTAAACTTTTTCTTTAAAATGTGCGTCTGTGGAGAGGAAAAGGCTTAACGTAGACAACATCCATAAAACTGGGGTTGTTATGATTTTTCAGAAGTGAAAGTGGGCATGACTAGAGACGTCCACACTAAGGTTGCCAACCGTCCCTTGAAAAATGGAATCGTCCTGTGTTTAGAAAAAAAAGTACATACAAAAGTAAGTGTTGAGCTGAAAAGGAACGCACTTTGTCCCATATTACCATAAGAATCAAAAATAGTCTGTAAAATGTAAATGGAATTAATCGAAGGCGGACCGCTTTAAATAAAAATGTACGGTAAACGTATTCCCAACCCTCTGCTGCTCTGTGACCAATGAGCTGACAGCACACACATACATGAAAAGACAATACAGAAAGTGGCTCTTCTCATTGGTTGAGGTATTGTTCCTTGCGAGGAAGATAAATGAAGACAAGAGTTGACGACAAACCAGCATGGGTGAAACGGATGACTCTGATTTTCGGTTGTTGGAGTCGGACACTGCCGAGTCGAACTTTAGTGATGATTAATCACTGTTGTCAGGTATTAAGCTATGTTAAGCTATTTTTACATTAAGCGTTTTAAAATGTCCCTCTTCTTCTGCTGCTGCTGGACCAAACCTCTTGGTCTTGCAGCTGTAGTAGAGAATAAGTAACTGAAAACACTTTTACTTACAACGCACTGACCCAGACCTCTTCTTCTTCTTGGTTTTTATGGTGGTTGGTAGGCAACAACATGCACTGTGTACTGGTGAAATGCATGAAATCTAAGCAATTTAGATTTATTATTGTGGGCTTTATTTATCTGTGAAAACTTTAATTATCGGAATTATCTGAATGATGTCATTGTTTTAAATATCAGGCTGATAATTATCGGTGCATCCCTACTATTAATAAATCCTTATTGAGTTAAAATGGTTTGACTTAAAGTTTAGCTTTGCATGGACACAGTCAGTGGAAAAACCTTCACGGGCCTTTTCAAGTACATTTCAGAGCCTGTAATTTCTCGCTTCTACTGCATTGGAGAAGTTGAATCAATACTTCTGCTTCCACCAGAGTCTTTTTTTTTTTTTTTTTTTACACAAGTATCTGTACTTCCATTGGAGTAAAAATAAATGTGTGGACTTTTGGCCCCACTGTCAGTCACATCGACAGCGAGTTCAACAACGCGGCACCTTTACAATGTGTTCAGGTGAATTTTCTACTGCTCCCACTGAAACGTGTCTACTGTCAATTTCACAGAGCTCCTGTACCGGGCCACGCTGTTTGTTTTGGGTTATAGTCAATAGAAAGATTATCTTCCTGCTCCAGAAGCTCACATAGAGCCATATGTCTGTAGGACCAAAAGACCTGCTGGATTGAAAGGAAAGAAAGGGAAACATAGGCACTGGCAAATAATAACAAGGTGTAATAGAATCCAATCAATTTCACTATCAGCTGCTCTGAGGCTCGCGGTGAAAGGATATCCCATGCCTTTCCGAAAAAATGCTTTTCCAGACAACTTTTACCAAGCCTTCTGGATGCTTGTATATTTCAATTTCAATGCCTGCGCACATGCTGAAAGAATCTGCCTCGGTGCAAACTCCTTACTTTGACGGCTTGGCTTTGAAATGTGGGAAACTGGTGTTTTGAGAAGAAATAGAGAATAGAAAAAAAATTTACCTGGACCGACTTTGGATGTTTCTCATTACAGATTGCAAATGATATGTCTGAGGATGGTTTCATGAAATTTTGCATAATATTCAACCAAAAAGACACAAATGCTGTTCGGTACCGTTTTAAAAGGGAGGTACGTGTAGATATTTATGACAGGGTTATAGAGTGTAGGATTTAATGGCATCGTGCAGTGAGGGTGCAGATCATAACCAGCTTAAGTGACTGTAGTGTTTACCTGAATTAACCTCACCCTCATCTTTTTTTATCTGTACTTCTGATTTAAAGGGGATGTAGCATAGTTTCTTCAGGTTTCTACTTTTTTTTTTTACTAGTCCTTGGAATGCATGACTTTTTCATGTAACAGGATTTCTACAGTGTTTCTGCTGCTTTTAATTAATAATCACTTCCAGGCGAGTTAGAAGACATACTGAAAATATAACACGGTGACTAAAAAAATGGAGTCAGGTATGATTTTCTTCCATAAAAAGGGACAGTAGGCCTCATAAAACTTGTTATAATGCCATGTCATCCTCCTATTCTTGTAAGTCCAATTTCAGTTTTTGTGCAGTGAAGTTTCCACACCACACCTGTAAAAGCTGAATATCATATCCAGATAGGATCCCCAATATGTGTTACATGACAGATTCTGCTTTTAGGAGAGCACAGATAAAAGAACGTGGACTGTTAGGACACTAAGACAGCACAGATGGAGACTTTAAAGAAAAAATATCAGAGCAAAAACATTGTTATATGGAAAAAAAACTTTAGGATGATCTGATCTTTCCCATCAAAGCACAGTATGGGGCCATTTTCTTGCCAAAACCAAACAAAACATGCTTTACAAATACTCTGTGATTCACTGATAATCAGTTTACAAAGGCAAACATATAAAAAAAATATGGTCAATAGATCTTTCTAATTACACATTTCTAGTAAATCATACTTCAGAAACAAATACAGCATGTCTTATTGATGTAAACATATATTGTACAAATATAAATCATACTGACCATTTTTTTTCCACAAATAACCTGCGCAAGTAAACCTCAACAGCAGCTTTTTCTGCTTTGAGTCAATTCTTTGGAAACTGGCAAATCCAAAGTGCATAAATTGACTTATAGCACATAATTCTATACATTTGCTACATCTCAGCAACCAGAATGAACTGCAACAGATTTAAATAAATTAATGATGTCTAGAGTTTTATTAATTGGTAAATATTGGATTGAAATCATTTCTTAGTAAAGAATGTCTCAAACATGGTGTTATTAAAATATAAGATTGTAGTTTCTCTAGGCAAAGCCATGACTGTTTTCTCAAAGAACTCAGTGTATTTTAAATTAACCCAGACTTTGTGCAATTTTATCTCAGTCTGACCTTGCAACCTCCAGGTATCTCAATAAAAGCATTCCATCACACAACTGTCTGATTAGAAAAATTCTATTTATTTAATGAAAACTTCACATTAATTTAGTTATTTTATTCCACTGCTAAAGCCAAACATATCAAGATTTTACTCACATTTACAAAAGTGTAGGTACAGTAGATGGGAAGTAACTGTATTTTCACATGTAGAACAAAGCAGGTTTTTGTTCTAAACTGTTTTTTTTTTTTTTTTGGAACATTTTGTTTAAGTTTTGGCAGGTAATTAGTTCCATACAGATGCATCTTCAAATTTTAGTGAATCAAACCCATGTTCACAAATTTAAACAATGCAGATACTGAAACCTAGTCAGCTGAATAACTCTAGTGGTGCCAGTGTTCTCATGGGGTCTTTGAGGACTCACCGGTGTTGAAGCCTCGGCCCAGGGCAGGCCAGGGTCGGTGGTTCTTCCACAGGTTCCCCAGATACCAGTCACTCTGGTTCTCCACTAGTCCCAGAACCTGCTGACCTGAATAAAGCAAAGACTCACCATCAGTACTTGCCAACTGAACTTTTTTTTTTTTTTTTTTACAGCTTCCATTTATGTAATTCTAATACAGCAGTAATGTTTTTCATTATCTTCTTTCTTGTATTTATATTTGTTTTGTTATTCATTGTGTCCTGAGGGTTTTTGGAAAAGTAGTGTGGTAGTATTAAAAAAATAAATTACTTTTGAATTTAATTTCAATAATGCATATCTTGAATAATAAGTATAGTTTAATATATTCCATGAGTTATTTCATGCTGAAATATTAGAATTTCTGTCTTGTGGTACACGCACTTCCCTCGGACCAGCCCGTCTTCTCTCCCATCAGCTACAGTAATTTTTCATTTTTAGTCATGCTGGAGGCACAGCTGTCATTATGTTGGCCGGCCCATCCACCACACCCACGCAAACACCGCACAAGCTCTAAACTCGCTGTTTAAACTGTTGAGTCATTTCTGATTGACTTTGAAAAGACCACCAAATGCAAGGCAATGATTTTACTTCACAGATGCTTTAGTTTCCATTAAAACACCCCCTAATCAATGGTATAGTTCTTAATCTTGATAATTTCTTAATGCTCTCCCTTGTATGTCATGACACATAGGGTTGAGATGGTGTCACATTTGTACGCAGCAACAAAAGACAGAAAGTCATTTCTGGTCATTACCTGACCAGAGTTCATGAATGAGAATCTACTAACTCTAGTTAATTGGTGCCTTGATGGTAATGAGCCTCTGAGCTGGTTTACAAGCCCACAACACACACACAAAAATCAGATGAAGAAGCTGGAGCAGCCATATCAGCACTGCCACAGCTCTAATAAAGTGTTTAGAGAATCTACTTATGTGAGAACAAACCATCTCACTAATCTGTTTTGACATTAGTTTCTTCTGTACTCTTTACTAGTTGCTTTCTCCACATTCTCTTGTCAAATCCAACATATTACCATACTGGTGCAGATTTAGCTTTGTTTTTTTTTTTTAAGACTAAAATCACCATGTCTGTCCTTGTCAGACACAAGTGGTCCTGTTACTCCATTTACTACAAACGCATTGCTAATTAGTAATGCCCAACAGGTTAGAATTAATGTTACACTACCTGCCATAATAACAAATGTTGGATTGAATAAATCAAACTAGTTTAAGCTCCTACATCATGACTTGCTAAACCAGAAACTAACCCAACTCAATCACATAACCTAAATAGAAACTTTGGCAAAATTACCCATAGATATATGGTAGAATCTGGTAACTAGATCATTTTCTTACACATATATGTATCTGTTGCTATTAAAAGACAAGTTGCATTTGAGATTGTATTCTTTGACACCAGAAGTCTTCTATTATGAAATATCTGAACAGGAAAGTGTTGTGTTTCAATCACAACAGATATGAACTTCAACACAAACAGCAAATAAGAGAATTTTAACTGAAACCTTCAGTCTAAAAGAGAATGTTCAACTAAGAATTGAAATTTGACAGGCAATTTAATTCAATATACTAAAGCCATAGCCACTATTTAAGAATTTCTTTTCATCAAACTAAGACAGCAGTTTTAAAAAGTAATTACAAACATGTAATTTGACACTGCTGTGGTATCCTGAGATAAAGAGATAATTGAGCTGTGATCTCCTGCTCTCTGCTTGCCTACGGTCTGGTCTGTGTGTAGACAGAAATAGAGTTTGGTGGGGATCAGCAGCAGACACTTCAGGGTCAACTAGTTCAACAGAGAGCCAAGAGAAACATAATCCCTTCATAAAGTGGGCTTTAATGTCTGAGTCGACCACAAACGGGGAGAGAACTTTGACTGCCACGTCCTCTTGAACTGAATACTCAGCTCACACAAATTTATACAGAGATCAGAAAATGGGTTGAATAAAAAGAAGAGTAGTAGTTTCATGGTGGATTAATGGGTTCATTATTTTCTTTATTTATGGTTTCCTGTATATAAACAGATAAAAGAAACGTCAGAAAGCTTTTCCCCATTCATCAGTCCAAAAACTAAAAATGTCTCACACTGTCTTGCATAAACAATGGTTTGCATAGAGTTAACTACCATGAGAAACCGAACCGTTCACTCACTATAGAAATTAGGTTACTTAACATAAAAATGTTGTTTACTCACTTTAGAAATTGAATTATCTGACATAACTGTGGGTACCATTAAAGAATGAGTTAGCTACTATTAGAAATGATGTTACCCAACATTAGAAATCATATTGGCTAACATTAGAGACAACATTAGCTAACGAGCTACTGAGAAATGGCCTTGGCTCTGGAGCAGTGGTTCTCAACCTTTTTTGAACAAACCGCACCTCATGGCATCATGAGCCTCCTGCCGCCCCCCCTCATCCACTCCAAATGAAATTTGCGATTGGGGGGGGGGTTTGCCATTGAAATAACATGCTGGTGGTACAAAAAGAGCAGCACAAGCTCAGCTAGTTCTGATATTAATCTTTATACATTGTGATGAATAACACTGTGAAATGCCCCCCGTGTCTGTCTGAGCACCCTCCTCTCAGCTTTCTCATCCAAAACGTCCCCCCAATGCCCCCTGGGGGGCGTGTCCACCCGCATTTAGAAACACTGCTCCTTCAATGTTGACCCGAAGCTTCAGTAGGTACCAGGCCTTTATCTGAAGGAGGTATTTGTACTATAGACAGGCCTTCATTCCTAATCCTCTAATTCCTGATCCTCTGTTTAATGAGTAGAATTGGCCATATTTAGTGTCGAACCTTATTCAGATCAGCTCCCATTTGCTTTGTTAAAAGTACTACAATTCACCTTTTACAAATGCATCCTGTTGTTTCAAAACAAACACCCTCTAGTGTTTCAGTTAATAGAATCTTTTCATTTTTTAATGAGCTTTCATTGTGTAAACATTGTCTTCTTGTCGTACATAAATGTTTGTGGAAAAGGAAGACACACCTGCAGTGACTGAAACCAGACAAAAACACCTCTTATGAGGTCTAGAACAATAAAGTGTTGAAAATAGCCAGATTATATGTATTGAGTGTTTAATGTTTGATTTACATCAGCCTTGCTCCTGATTATTATTAGAAATCCAGCTTGTATCTGCCTGGTTTTTACTTCAGGAATAAAAGGAATAATTAGACACGGAGAGAGCTGACATGAGAAATGGTGTTAGCTTACTTAAGAAATGAAGGTTAAGTTGAAACTGGGGTGAGCTAATGTTAGAACTGGTGTTAGCTAACATCATAAATATCATTAGCTACTGTGAACAAACACCCTGCTCCAAGCACAAAACAGACACAAAGGCAAACTTCAAACTAGCAGTGTGAATCTATCATATTGAACCTTTAAAATGAACTGATTCTTAAAACTGTTCCTGGTTGGACTAATAGATACATTGATTAGATATTGCAGCTGTAAGAAGACAGATCAAGAAGATGAAGGCATAGTGGGGGGAAGAGGTGTACACTTGAGCTGGAGGGCGAAAGATTATGAGAGGCAAGCAGGGCAGAGATAAAGGTCGAGGAGATAGGCATTAGGGAGGAGACAGGAGCCTGGAGAGCCGGTATGGGTGTAGCGGTGGCAGCTTTAATGAAGGCTGTAAGGAAGATTAATGAGAGCTTATTGGAGCAGGCAGCAGAGAGCAGCCACTGCCTTTACAAAGGCTGCAAAACAAAGAACACAGATCTGTGAACAAGGTGACGACTGAGCACGACAATTAGAGCTCAGAAACACAACACTGCTCCTTTTCCTGGGACTTCACATGAGCTCCTACTTTAGTTTGAGAGTTCTTGGAAAAAATGCTTTTATCTTTATCTTACTGAGAGCAGAGGGGGGTAGAGAATTACACTGCAGACCGGAGCATATTCTGTTTTATATTTTTAGTCAGGTGAGTGCAAATGAACTGTGTGATTAATTACAACTAATGACTTTTAAATCATGCTGAAATGCCATAAAAGAAGCGCACTGCTGTTGTGTTAAAGCGTTGCGAAATTTGCTCTAATCACATGCAAGTCCCTTAATCCAGGTTAAGTGATTCCACTTAATTTCCATTTTCTTTATTTAACACATAATTAACATACAAAGACAGGTAAAGACTACTGAATTTGTTTGCATTAGAACATTTTTCAGCTTTTCACAATTATGTTGAAGTAAAATGGTAAATGGGCTGAACTTACATAAGGCATTTTACACACCTTCATGGCGCCCAAAGGGCTTTACAATTCCTCACATTCACCCATTCACACACCAGTGGGTGGCTGCCGACATGCAGGGCTCTGCCAGGCCCTACTGGGAGCAATTTAGGGTTCAGTGTCTTGCCCAAGGACACTTCAGCAAGTGGACAATTGGAGCCAGAATTTGAACCGTCAACCCTTTGGTCATTGGATGACCTGCTCTAGCAACTGATCCACAGCCGCCCTTGAATAGCCCCTTACCCCCCCAAAAAAGAGCATACAAACATTAATCAGATTATCTGTTCTCAGAAGAGTAAAATCATGATAAATTTAGTAGCACATGTGAAGTATCTGAGTGATGCTTGGGCTCTAGCATAACTAAGTATCCTGTGCATGTTGGGACTATGCTGTGGAAAAGATGTGGTTAGGGAAATTAGCTCTAGGAAAAATTTGATCAAAATGAATACCCTTTAATCTACTGTAGAGGACATTTTTTGACATGATTACAATACTGACTCTCCCTATTCTCACTCAATGTTTTATCTATACCCTAAACACCACATGTCATAAAAATGTTGAAATGTATGACTGCATCAAAGCAATGGATGCAGCCGTCTATGGTGTCAAGATGAGGCCAGATAACATTGTAAAAGGATGTGAAATACTGTAAGTGCAAGTGAAGTTTTGCAAAACAAAATTATATATTTCCTTTTTAAAATGCACCTACAAAACTTATGTTGCTCCTACCAACCTGTTTTTTGCTTTTACAAAACACTTTCTGCATTTACAAATCTTTTCTGTGGTTACAAAACATTCTGGCCCCTTTTTGACGTGGGGGCGTGGCTAGATGAGATGCATGTCCAGACATGATCCAGACCAGAAGCAATATTAGTGATGATGGACAGACATTGCCTCATTCACTACAATGGAGCAATTGCAAAGTACCACCATTAAACATAAACTACGTTAAATGTAACCGGGACTCACATGTGCGGTGCTGCCAGCTCAGAGCCCTGAGTCGAGCTGATGGAGAGCCTTACTCGGAACTGGATCCGAGGTCCGTTTAAGTCAAATGGGCTGCTGTGTGCTCAGCTGTGGCTATGGCCGGCTGCAAGTCGGGCTTGGAGCTTGTAGCATGGCTTGGTTCTGAGTTTTGTAAACGAAACTGGTTCCGTTTATGGATCTCGGAACTGGTTTTGAGAATGGAACCAATTTCACTCTGCCGGATAATAATAAATAGTGTTATTTAAGGTGAAATAGACACATTATGGTGATATTTCGCAATCGCTCCATTGTAGTGAATGAGGCGATGTCTGTCCATCACCACTAATACTGCTTCCTGTCTGGACCAGGTCTGGACACGCCTCTCATCTCACCATACCCCCACGTCAAAAAGAGGACAGAATATTTTGTAACTGTAGACAAATTTTGTAAATGCAGACAAAGTTTTGTAAACACAGCCAGTTTTGTAATGCAGAAGGTGGTTTGTAAAATCAAAAAACAAGTTTCTCGGAGCAAAATAAGTTTTGTAGGAGTACTTTTAAAAAGAAATATATATTTTGCAAAACTTCACTTGTGTTTACAATACGTCACGTACGTTTACAATGTTATCAGGTCTCATCTTGATGCCATAGCCGCCATGACGTTGGCCATCATTTTGTGAACTTCTACTTTGATACCTTGACTTTAGTGTGATTTGAGTAACACCACACTTAATGCTCCAGGAACCAAAATCAAGAAGAAACACAACTGTTAAGTGTTATGGAAAAGTGAAGCCACTTTTCAAAGCACTACTGCTTTGCTCCAACACATCCAGATTGAATCTGATCAACAATTGGTAATTGCACCTGTCACTCATGTATTTAAACCTCTACCTGCCTGAAAACGCCTGAGATTGGATTCGGAATAGAATGTCTACAGCCTGAAAATACAGGCAACATAAAGACGCAGAAAGCCTTCTCAGATCACTTGAAAAACAATATGCAGAAAGGCAATTAAGGAATATTTGTCCAGTGATGCTAAAAAACTATCAAGCACCAACACTTTAATGCAAACCCTTTTCATTAATGGCAAAAACTTTAATTAGTACTGCTTTATCTAAAAGCAAGTCATTATTCTCCAAACGTTGCTGTCCCTTCTAAAACCTTACAAAGCATTGACACATTAACTTTGATGGGCTTACATTTCTCAAAAAAATCTTTACTAAATCCAAACATTCACACTGAGAAAAACTGATGTGCAGCTGAGCGCAAATTCTCAATCACTAGCTTTCAGTTGCCAACTCAGACATCCATGACAGGCAAGAAAAAGAAAACTAAAATCAATACGGCGCTTCTGTGGTTCAACAAAAAGAGGAGATGGCCCTGTTTTACAGTCTTATATAAGGGAAATATGCTCCAGAACACTGATTCACACAGTTTTTCTTTATTTAAACAAAGCGTCAGCTGTCAGCCATGGAATCAGCTTTTTAATCTTCAGAACTGATTCCTTCACATTACACTGTTTAGCTGTTATTGATCCTGTAATTTAGAGACTGCCTATCTGGCTTTGAGCTATTGAAGAACTCAAGCCAATATGGGTTATTTACTAATTACAGTGGGGATATAGTGTATTACAGAGCCGGACATAACAATATGCATGAAAGTCCTCACACACCGTAAACCTTTGGCGATCCACAATCTATTTCTCAGCATGCAGGTGGCTGAGGGGAAAGTGAGCACTTCTTAAATTAGCTGTGGAGAGGTACCAAGAGATCAGTGGGAGTTTTTACTGCTGAGTCAGTGGTGCTGATACAAGGAAAGATGAATGCCAAGGTCAGCAGGCCTAACATCCACTCCTCACTCCAGCATTTCATCCTCCTACCGCACCTCACATGGGAGCGTTGATTAACAACCTTATTACACACGACAGAAATGAACAAATCTCTTCTAGTCCTTATGTAACAATCGCAATTACAATCTGAAGTTCATCAGGAGACTGTTTTTCTTAAAATGATGACATGAGCCATTCTAGAACAGAGGGATTCATATTTCAAAGAGGGATACTGTAATGCTTTTGTGGAAAAAAGTAAACTATATTTATTGGATCTAGTGCTTTTATTATTAAAGCAAAAGGTATTTGAGGATATATCATAAATGCTCTTTTATCCCTCTGAACCAGAAAACAAAACCTAAAACTGAGAACTGTTTTACTCAAATTTTAACACAAATGTAATATTAATACATAATATACCATTCTTAGAAACATATTTTGCTTAAAGCCCAAAGCCTTCCTGCTCCCAAGAAAATACTGCAATGAAATGGGAATAAAATCAAAGCCTGCATGCAGACAGAAGACTCATCTTTCACAGAGGGTTAAAATGGTTTCATACAGCAATTATTTACTTAGGATAGTAAATAACTGCTAAAATTAATTACATCTGGATATTTGCTTAGTCAATTTACCTCTCAGGTCTCATAGATAGATACAGCCATGTGTTATATTGGTTATGCATAAGCAAAATATTCATCGAAGTAACACTTTTTGATGGAAATGTCTCAAAATCAATAACCTCTGAGGCAAATGTGTGTGAAAGAACCAGAAGAAAAACAAGAATATAACTGTGGCTGGTATAGTGTTGATAAAGTAGATGTCTGTAGTTGCTGCACTGATCTGAAACCAGCTGGTCACAAGCCCCTTTCATCCAAATGGTCATGACTTCAGCTTGTCCAATCACCAATTAGTGTGATTTACAACCATGGCTGCATTAATTTATCTGGCCTGTGATACACCCCAAACACATCTCTACTCATTCGCCGACACATGAAAACAAAACATCTCCTTTAGTTCCCCAACCTCCTCATGAAATGATCATTAAAATATTCTTTGTGGATATATGTGTACTTGTTCATTTTTGTCACACAAACTTGAGAATCTCAGCATCTCTTGGGCACTGTGTAATATCAGGAAATGTCTGCACACAGATGTCCATGAGTATCACAGAACATAGTCAGTGCCAGATAGATATGTACATCATCCCATATAAATGACACAATCTGATGAAGAGTCCTGCTTGAATTTCAACTATAGTAAGCAGGTGTATACACTCTGATATAAAACGCAGAGACAACACACGATTATCACTGTTGCAGTAAAAAAAAAACAAAAAAAACATGAAAATCATTCACCCTTTATAGGGCAGTCATTGAAATACTTTGAAATTCAAAATTTCAACCTTAGTGTGTTAGTCTCCTTCCTCTTGCCATAAAACATCTGAGCAGCACTTGCTAAAAAGTAAACACATGCAATAAAACAACTGTTAAAATGTCATAAACTGATAAAAATCACTCATATTCACCATTTACAGCCTCAAAATGTCTATAAAATCTCTCTGAATCACTGTATAATATTATAAAAACCAACATGGTTCTTGACGTCATTGAGGTACGGGATTGGCTCCATGTTTAATTTGTTTGTTTGTGGAAATGACCAAAAATAGTCCTTTGACCGATAAAGGGTTAAGTTGCATTGTTTATACAGACTTTCCTGATAAATACAAGCTTGTACAAAAATCTTAAGTGGGGTACACACATAAGGATTTTCCAAACCCAAAGAGATTTTTTTTATCTGTTACAGACCCCCCACATGAAGACAAAAAATAAGGCACTGAACAGTTTTGATTGTACTGTGTGCAGTGTGTTCTGATAATCTCAACACACAACACCACACATGAAGATTTTTGGTCATAAATATTGAATAAATGTACTATTTGTGATCGTCGTCCCCGACCCGCTTTGGAGCTGATTCGGGACAAGTTCACTCTTAACACACCACAGGATAATCTTATAGGATAATCTTATAACACAAAATATTCTGGTGTTTGC
>JAPTMW010000005.1:11101049-11111348 GCA_029822955.1 Ostorhinchus angustatus
TTTAGGTACAATTTGATAAAGATGATTTAAATATGATACAAGATGCCATGATCATGCTAATACATAAACAAATCAATTTTTGGCCACCATTGTGGTCCTGAAAATCATTTCTGGGCATCCTGTTTGTTTGTCATCAACATTCCTAACATACTTTGATTGTGACATACCAACTAGCCCATTAGCCTAACATAATGGGTAAACATCTATTATTTTATATTTAGCCTCAAAATTACCAAACACCAAATTCTCAAAGTGATCCCCAATCACTCACAACACTTTAGCATTCATACCAAGGTATCTGCATATGTTTCTGAGGAGTATTAACCCACCTCAGGGTAAGTAAGGATGTCAAAAATATTAGTGTGTATAGAACTCAGCTGCAGGATTTGTGGTGCTTTAATGCTCCTCTAAGGGGTGTTATGGTGCTCCTGAGGGCTATGCACCATCTACTGACATCCTTTCATATTGTTCTGACATTCTGACATTCATTTAATTGATATAATAAAAAAAATAGATAAGAACATAATTTAAAAATATATGTATTGGGGAGACAAATAGGCTACACAACATATACACCACACACATTTCATATCACTCTTCCTCTGTAATTTGGATCTTCAGCTGTTTAATAAGTAGTTGACTTACTCATTGTTGAGTTATATTTTTCTAGATCCTTTTTAAAACTGTCATTTCTTTTGGGATTTCAGTGAAAATCTAAACCTTAACTCTAGAGGGTGAAACAGTAGGATGTGGTTATCCGATCAGTCGCATGATCAGTTCATCTCCTCTGGAGCTCAGAGTCTAAGTGTATTTCTTTGCCCTCTGTCTCCTAAATTGAGCTCTCACAAGTTAAGAAGTAATTACTTTCACCATCTTCCACTGCTGCTCTTATCCTGCCACTGTTCTCCTATTAGGTCTAGCCAGCTACCTATTAAGATAAAATCACAGAATATTCCAGACGTCCTTCAGCAACAGGATGAGCAGCGGAAATGGAGGCACTTCTGAGGCTGAAGTATGGAGAAGATTAATGACAAAAGAGGATCCTCTCATCACTGCTCTATATTTGGTCTGGTATCTTAGCTTTTCTGGGGACTAGTTTGATTGTTAGGCACTTCTGTTCAGGTCACTGGGAAAGGAAATAGGATTTAAGATCCACTCCACCCCACATGGGAGAAAGTGATGAGTTTAATGTGAATCAAGTGGTTATGGCACAACAGTTATTGTTGAGTGTACTTTAGCCTCATATCTTGGATGAGTTTTATTAAATCACACAGTTTTAAAGACAGAAATGTTTCACAGTTTATAGTGAAATTATGTTTGCATTCTGAGTTTATAATAATATAAACATTACTCATTCCGGTTACATAATGTTGAGTGAGACTGGAAAAGGTTTAAAGGGGACATACCTGTTTTTAACAAGATAATGTGAGTCTCTCATGTCCACAAAGTGTGTGGTGTCACACTGGTTTCAGAACTGCCATCTTGAAGTCAGTATTGTGCGATTAGGCCGATGGCACGTTGGCTTTTTGGAGTCAGAATTGACCATATTTGGACAAAAGAGATGGAGCTGTGGGAGTGTAAAGGGTTGGTGTTATTTACATTGGGTCATGAGTGAGCTACTGCTAAACCCTAGTTTATTAACTCAGTAAAATAGTACACCTCATCAAGTACCAAAAAAGTTCAGCAGTGCATTCATTTTGGAGCTAAGATCCTTGCATCTTGCTTTCAATGCAAATGAGCTGTTGGCCACATGCCTTTTCTGTTGTGCCATGGAAACCATCAGGATTGTTCTAGTTGGTCTGGAGAGTTGAGTAAGGGCAGTGACCACAGATACAGATATGAAGACACTGCATTAGATACATGAGTTGTTGCTGAGATACATCAACATGTTAGTCATACAGGTCGTATCAATACTGTCTTGGTTTTTCCA
This sequence comes from Ostorhinchus angustatus, assembly GCA_029822955.1. Taxonomy (NCBI): domain Eukaryota; kingdom Metazoa; phylum Chordata; class Actinopteri; order Kurtiformes; family Apogonidae; genus Ostorhinchus; species Ostorhinchus angustatus. The sequence goes on from JAPTMW010000005.1 coordinate 11,102,980, forward strand.
ATAAAAACACTAACATGTACACTTTGCAACCAAATTCAATTAGTCTTTTTATATATGTTTAGTGTCTGAGGTAAAACCCTATTTAGCCCCATTCATTACAGAGCAGCTGTGGATGTTCATAGGGGACACAGCTGTTGTTTCAGCACCATGGACAGTGACACCAGTTTATCATTGAACTGTGAACAGCTGATATTAAGAATGGCCAAGTTTGTGAACACAAACAAGGAATCTGACGAAGCATAGCTCTCATGTGTTTTAAAATAAGTGCCTGGACAAAAATAAATAAATAAGCAATGGAATAAAGAATAAGTAAGTAATAAGTAAAACTGTACAAGAGTGCGATACTAAACAGCTGACACAACCATAGTGCAAATATTCCATATATATATGAGGTTAATACAAGGAACAATGACTAAAACAACAACAGCAAATATTATGTAAACATCCAAATGATGCCTCTCTACAATGTTCCTCATCTAGTCTACAACAAGCTGAAGAAAAATACTTGAAACCAATTACAGGAAAGGCTGCTAAAGCTAATGAGAAGAGCTACAGATACCAAACAGTGAAAAAAAATATAATGGTTTGAAAAGATCTAATGACAAGAATGCTTTCAGCATTCACTTTGTTTCTTTTATGTGCCATGTCCTCAGACAAAAAAAAATGTTTGTCTTTATAGTAAACAAAACATATCAGGCCTAATTTATCAAAACGTATGTACATAAAACATTCCGCTCCAATGTCCACTTGGTTCATCAGCTTCAAGGTGTAGTTCAAGAGTCATTTTAGCAAATGTTGGTAGAAGCACACACTTATTATTGCCAACATGTTATCATAATTAAACGACAGAGTAGGTCAACCACCAATAACTTCCATATATCAATGACATTTATAGACATACAATACCACTGATGGCATAGAAATACTATATAACTGTTGTACTCAAACTGTGGCACTGACATAGATAAGTTTTGGTTGGATTTAGGTTCAAAAACAACTTCTTTGGGAACATGTTTGCGGCTAAAATATGAAAGTTACAGGGTGTTACCAAAATCAACACAGCATTTACCTTTGGGACATAAACACTGGGTATGATTCTCCCATATCTGTCCCCAACCACCTCACCTAACTGTTGTTCACTTATCCATAGAACCCAATGATCACCAAACAGCTGCAAGAGATACATAAAGACGGGTCATTTTAAGCCCTTTTAAAAATCAGCCAGTATTGTTTTTGTGGAGTAGCAGGCTGTTGCATATGTATATGTAATGCATATGTATTTAAGGAATGTTTGTGCAAGTAGTAATAAGAGATACTCTAACAGAGAGTGATTATATATTCTGTTGGATTTACTGAGGTCACACAATTTGCAAAGGCCAGTTTTGTGAGGAAAATTATCCACCTCTGGAGACCAGGCATTAATTTGTGTGAAATGTATGAGTAAACGACAACTGTCATGTCATTTCCTCCGTCTGTGTCATTTCCTCTGTCTGTGACTCCCCGCCTAAGCTTCCAGCTCTGCACATCCTTTTTAAGTCCCTTTGAGTGACGCTCTCATTTCCCTGCTCAGAACTAGAACTGCACATATTAATGGCTAAGGGCTTTTAGTATCTCTGTCTTCCAGCTCTGCCTTTCACTGTTTCCTCCACCTCTCCCTGCCCTGCCTTTGAATCATTCAAGCTGCTTTCAGGTCCAGGCTGGAGCGTCCCTCGCTCAATAACTTGGCATCGGTCCTGCAAAGATTAAGAAAATCTTCTCTATAAAAAAAAAAAAGAACAAAAATTGCTGAGTCACTCTAGTCATGTTTTATCACCAGTGCCAGTCGAGTGGCCGTCAAAGAGCCACGAGACAGCCGTTTAGACAGCGCCATGCAAAACCACACTTTTATGATGCTGCACCATGATTGGCTGTCAGCGCTTCTTCTCCATCTGCAGTCGTATCTGAGCTTTCAGAGAGAAAACCATATTGTATATCAGCAGAGGATATGTCATACAGCTTGGCAGGAAAACAGCTTCCTGAGGCTCCGTATTGGGCAATTTCTTTTTTTTTCTTTTCCAGCAAGTTCCTCTTTCTATTTTATGGTCTTCAGATACTCTGAGATATGAATTCATTCTGCAGACGCTGCTGATTTTCATCTCTCCGTCCTTTGATTATGGTTCCTGACCTTGATTAATTTTAATAGAAATCATTACCCCACTTGTGCAGGTTGTGTGACACAATGAAGTTGAGAAGTGCAGGACAGTAATAAAGATCCTATCCAAGTAAATCCATCATATTTAACATGCACCGAGGCTGATGATGTGAGTGGGTCTGTTGTTCCAACAAAGTCCTCAGAGGAAGATATTTAGAAAACTACTAACCAGACCAATTTGCTCTAAGCAGCTATACATTTCCCACAGGTTAAATATGTTCTATTAAAATGTTGTAATATACAGGAATGAAATATGGAGGCTGTGTTTATGTAGAGTATGTACAGCTGCATAGTATCAGTAGGATTAGTGGAATATTCCTTTTAGACATGTTATTAGGATTTTAACTTATTGTTTTTTTTCTAGAATAAAAAATATGTATATTTTGCAAACATAAAAATAGTTACTGAAGTAGGTTAGTTAAAAAATAAAATAATACATTTGTGATAAATGGATACAATTAGACTAAAGTACATGTATGTGTGTGTCGTTCTTTGAAAGTCTAGTCCCTACAGTTCCTGGTCAGAAATATTCTGGTCCTTGGACTCGTGTAGTTGAGGAGTCCTGCTGCAGACCACCAACCAGGTTTTATTCTAATCCTGAGTACTCGACTTTTACATCAAAAGCCTATCAAGTGCCATCTCTCGTTGCCATGGAGACACTGATGGACAGCTGATGAGAGCATTCCAGTGTAGTATCAGTGCCATATGCCAACCGTCCTGTCACATTCATGCCTCCCAGAAAAAAAGAAAGGTGATTGGCAGCTGGTGGCCCCATGCTGAGCCCCGGGTCGGACGTAGAGAACCCGAGTGTCATCTCGCCTCCCAGCGGTCCAGCAACTGAGCCTGACCAGGGTCTCCGTGGGGACCCATGTGTTTGAGGTTCTGCAGCAGCCGCCTGTCACTGCTGAGTCCCCCTTTATCCCCACTTCGTGTCTGCTCAGCTGACTCCCTTGGGCACCTGTGGGGGGCTCGCACTTCCACTGACTGACACTTTACCAAATCCCCCATATGGCCCCCACCCTCGAGGAAGAACATGAGGCTTTGCTACGGTGCCACCAAAGCCACAGGGCCCGTTCCCAGGCCTTTCTGAGCACAGAGCACATATGTTTAAAGACACTGACTCTGTTCTTTCAGCTGCCAGCTCATCCCCATCACACCCACGCCTCCCTCCTCCCTGCTATCTTGCATAATTAGATTTTCCCACTCCATTGTTTTCTCCCCAGTGGCGGTTGACATGGGGTAATGAAATTAAGCTCTATTCCTCCTCCCCAACGAGCTGTGGCTGCGGGCAGCCTCTGTGACAAGGCCACATGCTTACAGCAGCAAAAACTCAGCAAATCTCAAACTGACTGAAACCTAGTGCTCGACAGCTCTAACACCTCTCCTCACTGGCTTAGTCATCCTCTGATTCAACACACACGTGTAAGGCCACGTCAGTGGGTTGAACTGTGGTTAGCTTTATGCAGCTAGCTAGGCCTACAGCTGGATTCTAGAGTTAGAATTATAAAGAAGGATATATGAAACTCCTCTACCGAAACAGAACACTGACATGTTGCACAAGCTACATGTAAATTCTCACTTAAGTTTGGGTTTGTCTTATCTGCTCTGATGTTAAGTCTGAACTAAATTATATATTGGCACAGAAAAATGCATTTTCAGTTCCTGTAGGCAGTTGGCAAAAGACATTCTTCAAAAAGTGTATAGATGTTCTTTGGTTTACTACTATGTTGCCTCTCATATCAAAAGGCTAAAATGAGCTAATTTTAATCTCAAAATAGTAAAAGAACAAAAACAAACTTAAGGACAAAGCATTCTATTTACATGAGAACTATACATCCTTAATCTATAGCCAGTGTAAAATATCAGTGATATCAGTGGTATTAATGGTATCCAATTGTTACGTCTGATTTCATGGCACCATTTCCAGGTCCAGTCAAGTATCAGTGGAGCCTATATGCCGTTTACGATCACTGTTTTCTTAAATGAAGCTGGAGTTCGGATATATTCATTTATTTGACTCACATACAATGATCAGTTTCCATGTTCAGTGTTTTACCTGCAATAGATTGTGATTTTAAGTGTTTTAAACACTTTTTCAGTTCCTGCTCCATTTACAGCGGTACATCACTTCACTTCCTGCTCAGCTGTGTTTCTATATAACAGGCAGTTGTTACTTTATTAACCTTCTCCTGGACTGGACCACACTTATACAGTAAAAGACTGACAAATGACTGATGAAGTGTGAAGATGTGTAACACTTCATAAGAGCTTTAACATCCAGTTTGGCAGATAGCATTAGCTAAATAACACTAACATTAGATAGCACCAAACTTAGTTTGTTCTCCTAAATAAGACTTGTAACTTTACTTATCGACTTCCTCCACCTGCTCAGAATGACAAACTGGATGTGTTTCTGCAGGAGAATGAATGAAGGGGACTGAACCGAATTGGACCCAGAAGTAGGAGGTGATGTTCTGACTTAACATCCGGATAGATTAGTAAAACTGTCAACTAAAACCTGGAGAACAAAAGTATAAATCAAGTGCATGACTAGAGGGTGTAGAATTTTGCCTGTGATGGAAAAGCTGTTGCAGCAGGTACTTCATTCCCATCTTTCCAAATAAATCATGACACCAGAAGGACCAGGGTTCCAAGGGGTAGTGGTTTAAGGGGTGGTGTGTGCTGAAATTGGAGCTAAAGTTAGACAGTATAAATCACTAATGAACAATGATTTGTAGATACAGGATTACTTCTAAGTTCTAGATGTAGGAAAGTGAGACCTGTGTTAGCCTAGGAAATGGAGTTTGCTTCTGTAAAGACATGGTCCCACTGTGAAACAGACACACAAGCATGGACAAATCTTACATGTTGAACTTTTAATCCACAAAACCCACAATAACAGAAAGAAAGCTAAGCCATCCTTTTGCCTGGTAGTGTGGGTGTCCCCATGCATCACTAGATTTGGATAATACAGCAGCTGTTGAAAGGCAGCAAACAAAGCACACATGGGTAAACAGAGAAGAAAAATGATCACCTGTTCATTTCTAGTGTTCCTCTACTGCTCACTATACTTGTTTGTTACCGTGTGGAGGAGTATCACAGGCAGCAAAGTGCTGATAAACAGGCAATCTTTGAGCCGGAACACACATTTTCCTCCCCATCTATCTAACTGAGAAAATACAGTTTCCACACAGGCACCAAAAGCCATTTCCCTTTTATGAAATAATGTTTCATTGGCCCATTGGTCCTGGAGCAGTGAATGTAATTAAAAGGGAATTGCAGCACAGAGCTGAACAATAGAACCTATTAACCAAGAGAGAAAAGCAGACAGACAGCAGCCTGTCTTCTGCTGATACAGTAAACAAATGAGCACCGTTATTATCCTCAGTTATTCACAGTATTCGCACCATCAGCAATCAGGAGGATTCAGTTGGAGCTTTGGTGTGAATCTTTGAGGACCACAGTTGTTCTGATCATCTGGGCCTTTCATTCTCCAATCATTCTCGTTTTTATTCTGCGGTTAGAAAGCCGATTGTTCTGCTGAACATTTCATTATTTCACCAATTTAAGTCTTGTTCCACTGTTTTCTGTGGAAGGCAACACTCATTAGTTTAATGCACACATAAAGAAGCACAAATAAAAGATGTCTGGTTTCATAATGTGCATAATTTGACCCTTTAACACTTTAAGTGACTGGAATATTATGCAACTGCAAATTTGTTCTCATGTCTTTCTCAAATGCAGTTTTATCTGTTGCCGTGATGGTCAGGGATAAAAGGAAGCGCCGATGCTGCTTTTTCACTTCAGAAGGTGCAAAGAAAAACTAGGTTACTTCTTTTCCCCACTGCCATGACATTGTTTTCATGTTATAAATCGTGCCTCTTTATCTCCCAGTGCAGTAAAGGCACTTTTATTTATTGGGCTAGATTAAAAATAGCGACTTTTCAGTTAATTACAATTAGTTAAATGGTTTTTTATCAATTCTTTAAATCCCAAACAAGATCAATAGCTGTCCCAGTGCCATTTTTCTAGTGAATGGGCTGAAAATGCTGCAATGTTCCTCTATCCCTGCAGATGACTCTACTTTGAGTCTCAAAACATCTTTCTGTGTGTTTTACTCATATTAAACCATTTTTTAATTATTATTATTTAATTTCAACACAATCAAAACACCTTTCAAAATGTGTGAACTTGAAAACACCCGTTTGTATTGTATGGGATACAAAGCCAGAAATTGATAGATACTTAAAAAAATAAATAAATAAAATCCATCTAAAAATCCAAATACACTTGACTCCCATTCATATCTCACTCTCATATTAAATAAAGAGACAGAATATATGCATGTCATGTTCCACTTATTAAGCAGTTTAACCTGAGTCATTTTGTTTTGAGCAAAAGGCAGCATAGTTGCATAAAACTGAAGCCATTACAGAAGCATCCCAGTATTCTCCCTTTACTTATAGTATAAAGTGTTCATTTAAAGGTGTGAACTCAGAATTAAAGCTACAGTATTGTTGCTTCCTGTAGTAAAAGGTAAAATTCTTACCATCAAAGAATGTATGGTGTCTGTAGTCCTTGCTAATTTATACTCTTTAAACACTTTGCTATGTTATGAAAAAATGCACCAACAGCTAAAAAAAAAAAAAAAAAAGGAAAAAAAAAGCAAATACTAATCTCCAAACAACAACAAAAAGGTTCAACATATGTCCGAGGGGTTTAAACTCTCACAGAAAAATGTGTTGCCAAGATAAAACAGCTGTTCCAGCCTGGCTCCTCCAAGTTATTCCACCTTTCAAAGTAAAACACAATGCCAAGTGTTATTTTATGGAGGACTGTACACCTACTGTGGTCCTGGTGTAAGATTTAAGTGGCAGAAATTCAGTTCAGTTCAGTTTATTTTGCATGTGCAACAAAACAAGCAAAATAATCCTACCTTAGTGCCTACAAATGAAACAGATTTCAAGAAAACATAAAATCTTATACATGAAAACAACATATGACTTCATTCACATGTTTGAAAAGGAGTGGAGGGGTAATTTATTTAATTCCACCTTTTCTCTGAACAATAATCTGATATCATTTAGCTTCGTATCAGCGTGAGTCTGCATGACAAAGCAGTTCCCTTGGATTGTTTTGTAAATTGTTAATCACAATTGTCATTTTCACAAAATACACATACGTACATACACACTTATATTGACATACAATAAATAAATAAATACACACATACATGCATACACACATACACACCTATATTGACATACAATAAATAAATAAATACACACATACATACATACATACATGATATATACAAACATACATACATATACAGCCTTGACAGCAACACAAAATGAATAAAAAAACACATGAATCATTAAGCTCAGGTACCTTCTACAATTTTATACCATGTATTAAACATCTCATCAACTTTTACTCAAAGTATATTTGAAGTGACACATATTCTGCTTTTGAAAGCTCACTTCCTGTGTTGGACTTCCTGAACTTGTGTTTGTTGAATAAAAGGTGTTTCCTCTTGACAGACACCTCCACTATGGTTGTCAATAATGTTGTGCTGACAAGTCATAGGAGTTTGTTGTGTAAATGTTCCATGAGATTTACTACTTTTCTGCTTGAAAGTTAGCGTCAGCATTAGTTGGACTGTCACCCTTCAAGCCAATATGGTCACTTTTGGATTGAAAAACCCAAGACAGTGACACCCAAAATGGATACTTGATTCTTAAAAGCGCCGGGTGGCATCACAGAGCCTCCATCCATTTCTTTAGTAGCGTCTGTGGTCCCTGACAGATGGCTGGATGTCTGTTAATGAGTGGGATTGATAACATTATTTTAATGAGACATTTGGGTGATGACATGGCTTGATTTTATTGCTTTTGTCCACTGAAATTTGGTGCAGCTGTAAGTGTGAATAACTGACTCATCATTTCTGCTGATTTGTCTCATAAACAGCCCAAACGTCCTGCACTGTGCGCTGCAGTAAACACTGTCACGTGTAGGAGACATTCTCCGACTGCTTCACCTGTGCCGTTAGCCGAGGGGTTGAGCTAATGATGAGAGCAGATACGATACAAACATAGACAAACACACACATACACACATATATAGTCATGTGAAAAAATTAGGACACCCTATGAAAGCCTGTATATATATATATTTT
>JAPTMW010000005.1:11143443-11164920 GCA_029822955.1 Ostorhinchus angustatus
AAAGTCACTGGTTTATTCCACTCTTAATTCCGAATTAACTCATTCCTCGGACATGTAAACGGTTAATTCCGCTTTAATGTTATTCCGGTCATTCTGCACATGCTCCTTGTCTTGTCCTGTCGCAATTATTATGATTAAAAATGAATGATATTTAATCGAGATTAACGGAAATCAATCCACAACAATCGATTAAATAATCTGATTCAAACTTTTAATCGTTTGACAGCAGTAGTTTTTAGTGATGTCAGTGTTCCCAGATCCCACCTTGGTGAGTAGGAGAAGCTCGACGTCTCCATCCTTTTGGTGCGTTTTATTTTGATCATTCACTGGTACTAGTTACTGTCTCCATCCCATGGTTTTGTAGCTGTATGGAAATAGAAAGATACTGATGACAGTTTGTGGTTGTACATTCCACAAATGTTACAGATTTATTTTTTAAATGTCTTCAGATTGTGTTTACAGCGACGCAGTCTTATATTTGATGAGTTTGAAGAAAATGGTTTTTACCCAGGCAAATGGAAGCACGTGTGCCGGCCCAACCGAACCACCTGAAGGTTACAAACATTACATCATACGTTTGTTTTTCTGTGTTTAGAACTTGTCATTAGTTTGACTCCTTGCACTCACACAGGTCGGACACTTGTCATAATGTCCACTGTTAGTTTTCCTGACATGAAGTTATTATCATACATTTACTGTTTAATAAGATAATGACCTATCACTTCATTATCTCTGAAAAGTAAAACCGAACCCTCAAAATCTCAAGAAAATGGAATAATTACTGTCGCAACATAATGAACCAAAAAGCAACTAAGGCTGCTCATTGATTTCGTAGATTTCCACCACCGTCAATTCCAAAACACTATTTAATTTTAATTGACCGCTTTATGTATTTATTAACACAGTCTATATATAAATCATCTCCGCTATTCAAGTTCAGTGAGGCCCAAGTTTGTCTTTGCAGTCGAGGGACATTTTTCAATAAGAGACATTCCCTTAGACACAGGCTGATTATGCAATTGAGCATGAAATTACTTTACTGGACTTTAAGAGCCATGCTGTATAAACCTGCCTCAACAAAGGAAGACACACACACACACACACACACAGAGCGGCATACGAAGAAAAATCCAGGACATAAGGCGAGCCAATCAGGCTTATGTAACATGTCCCCAAACATACTTTAACACAGCGTTTCACAGGCCTGAAATGATGATGGAGTCTGCTTCTTAAATGAAATCCTGACCAGATTAAGCCTTGAGGGGAGGCTCTGCCAAAAAGTTGGATCCTAAACTGGACCAGGAACAAAAACCATGACCGTACATCATTGTGAATGGGGAGTTTAAGCAGCGACAGTGACTGGAAATCGATGTGTGTCTCTATCACAGCAGTGTACGTCCAGCAGCGTTTTAACAGTTTGATAGCAAATAGAAAAGACAGATATTTTTAATCTGGAAATTGACATTTGACAGACATCAAGACCGTCATATTTTCCTCTGCAACAGTTAAAATGATCAAGTCGTTAGAAGCATTAGAAGGAGCACGATTTCGATTAAAATCACTGACGTTAACACATAAATCAGACGGTTGAATGATATCCTTAAGAATTGCGGTCTTGGGTTTTATTTGTTGCAGAGTAAAAATACAGATGAGACCAAGACTGGAACTCCCAAATGCAGATAATCTGGATTATCCAACATATTAGTGATGAAAAGGTTAAAAGAAAAAATTTATATTAAAAAAAATAAAATACAATTATGCAAAACAACCTTCTCAAAACACTAAATCTTCCTCATGTCACCTTGTAACAACAGCAGACAGACTTGAACTGCATAAAATCCCACATTATCAGTTCAGGATTCCCCAGATGAAGTCCATCCGACTCTAAAAATCTGAAATGGTCGAAGTAGGAACGTAAATTAAGAAATGCACATTATACAACAGGGCGCCTTTTAGACCATGGAGTCGTTTTTTAAAAGATGGAGTAGGCAGTAATATTTTGTCTTCATGCAAAAACGTCGTAAAAACCGGTCAGGATATTATGATTCAAGTGGTCTGAAAGGAAAGTAGACGTAATCTGAGCATTGCAGAAGCACAAAATGACCACATTCAGTCTAAGAAAACAAAACACAAAAAATCAGACCTTTAGTGCATTTTTATTTTGCCTTAGAAAATAGAAAACTGACACAGAAAGGACTGATTAACCCATAAAGCCCCAAAATCACCTATAATGTTTAATAACTTCTGATCCACTAATCCTATCAATACATGTAAATATTTGGTGTAAAATGCAGTTTGTCATCTTTTCATGGTCATCAGATTTGGAGTTTTTGGTTTATTGGTCATGATATTGGACGTTCGGAGGCTCCATAGTTACCATGGAAACACCATCATCTTCTACAACAGTGATTCTCCAGTAAAACCCATGGAGTTGGATCAGTGACAGTGGATGGAGACACTTGTTTTTTTTGGTTTAGTTAATGATATCTTTGCTGAAAAAGTCACCTTTTCTTCAGTTTTGTTTGTTTCTAATATAATAACCCTCAGCTTTAATTAAAGCTTTATGAACATCTAAATGATCAGTGAATTAAATATAGGAAAACACATGATTTTCACTGAAAAAATGCAAAATACAGAGGATAATATTAAAATATTAATTGGTGATAAATCACTTAACCCATAAACACCCAAACATCCACCGGCGACCATAATTATTCACTGATATAAACTGTTTAATACCTGTTGATCCAGTAATCCTATCAAAACATGTAAATAAATAACTGAGGTAAATTGCAGTTTGTTGTCTTTTCATGGTCATCAGATATGACCCATTTGTAGTTACCATGGAAACACCGTCATCTTCTACAACATTGATTCATAAGTAAAACCCATGGAGTTTGATCAATGACAGTGGATGGAGACACTTATTTTATGTTCAGTTTATGATATATTTTGCCGAAAAATTCTTTTTTTTCTTCAGTTTTTGCTGTTTTGGATTTAATAACCTTCAATTTCAACCTTGGCTTTAATATCAGTTTACATAATCAATACATTAAACATAAGAAAACAGCAGATTTTCGCTCAAAATGCAAAACACAGAGGATAATATTAGAGTAAATGGTGATAAATTAGTTAAGAAAGGTTAAAAATAAAGATTTATTTGAGAACGGACACAAAAATAACAGTGGGTCTTTATGGGTTAATGGCTCTTTCTCAGTTCAGTGGGTGGTGATTCTTATTGGGTGGTGGGATTTGTCTGGCTGATTCCGATAACAAACACGATCCTGACTTGGTGAGCAGTTATATGGCCCCTCACGGTCAAATCCTAGTTCTTAGAGGAATCCGTGCGGTTCAGCCTCATGAGCCTGAGCAGTAACAGGTCTGGGATGGTCTTAGTGATGCCGCTGTGTGTGGGAAAGCACCGGACCCTTTTGCCTAAAGGTGTGAGTCACATACTGGACTCCGATCGGGTCATAAATAAACCTGTGTTGGGTTTGTACACGCCGCCTGTCGCTACGACCGATTGGATGGTTTGGAGACGTTCTCTGATCAGTTATGTTTTTATCAGGGTGTTGAGAAGATGAAGCAGCCTGACTATCTACAGCAGGGGTGTCAAACATACGGCCCGCGGGTCAAAATCATCCCACCAAAGGGTCCAATCCGGCCCGTGGGATGGAAAATGACACTGATATTAAAAATCAAGGGTGTCAAAACCATTTTAGTTCAGGTTTCACATTCAGACCACAGTCAGACTAGTAAAACACTATCATAATAACCGGTAAATAATGACAACTCCAAATGTTCTCCTTTGTTTTAGTATAAAAAAAGGAAAATTCTATGAAAAGTTTTACATTTATAAATGATCCTTTCACAAATCTGAACACATCTTAAGAGAAAAAAGTGCAATTTTAACAATATTCTACCTGTTATTTAACATTTTGTGCATTTGTAGATCCACTTCACACTCTAATGCATATGTTTAGATGATAAATGCGGTTTAAGTGACATAATACTGTTAAAATTGCACTTATTTGTCTTAAGAAATGCCATCTTGTTCACGTTATTCACATTTTTTAAAGAATAGTTTCTAGATGCAAACATTTTTATGATGTAATTTTACTTTTTTCACTCTTAAAACATCGAGTTGTAATTATTTATAGGTTTTTATTTGAATGGTCCGGTCCACTTGAGATCATATTGGGCTGAATGTGGCCCTGGAATTAAAATGAGTTTGACACCCTTCATTTAGAGGAAGTCAAAATCATGAAGTTGACTCAATAATAATAATAATAATAATAATAATAAAAACAGCTCTTGTCATCCCTGTACATTCTTTGACACTGCAAAAAGTATGTTAGTAATGAAGACTTGTTTACATCTGCCTACAGCTCAGATGAGTTTATATTTGGGCTGTTTTTCATCCAGATCTCCTCAACCTCTTAAAGTTTCTCCTTCTGTCATCTCATGTAAATACAAAGTCAGACACCAGAAGCCCGGTGTCAGAACCCGGACTCATCCACAGCTTCTTGACATCTCGTCACCTACAACAGCAGCACCTGAACGCCTCACCGTTTATGACCGACCTGAACGTGGACCGGAGCAGGTTTTTAAGGACAGAGATACTGCAACTTCCATTCTGGACAGGTGTTCAAACTGAAAATGATTTATCAACCTTTAACATCAGTAATGTGTCTGTTGAGTAAACATTAAAATAGGTGAAAAAAAAGGAAATGTTCAACTGTGGAATGTAAAATCACAACAAAATAAATCTCATCGGTGTGTTTACTAATGCTGTTGGTGTCGTGTCTGATGGTAAATGAACTCTGTCCACTTTAACACCTACAAAGTCATACACACTTCCACTAAATATATGACTTTTATAAACGTGAAAGGAAAATATTCACTTAAATGAAAGAGGGCGATGCGTTTGTGAAATACCTTTCTATTATCCAACTAGATACATAAGGAATTAACATGAAAGCTCTGATGTCAGACCGAAGACGGCAGAAATACATATTTTCCATTTTCAGAGTAGAAGAGCACATAATTATGCAGCAGTAAAAATGAAAATGTGCTGGATTTACAATGTACTTGAAGCATAAAAGTAAAAAGAGTAACTATAAGGACTGTTATTTGCTAAATTAATTGTATTTTGAGAGCTGAAAAAATTGTAAACATTTCAAAAGTATTAGAAAAGTTTTATATATTATGGTTTTGAGCCCCTAAAAAAGCTCCACTTACCAAATGCATCAAGTAAATGCATCGTACCCATCTGACTTCTACCTTAACCCAACAGGAAGTCTGATATTTTGGTTTGAATAAGCAATTTTCTGCTTGTTTTTGCCATTTTCAGCACTTGTACTGTTACCGCTGGAAGTTTTATTTACCTCCTTCCCTTCGTGAGTGCCCGACCATTGTTGTTTACAGCTTTAATTCTATTTATATTAATAACACTTGTAGATAAAGCAGTGGGTGAATATAGTCTCTAGTTTTTGCATGAAAAGCTCATTAGGAACGTTTTTTTTTTTTTATGAAATTAAGTATTTCTACATGGCTGATGGTTGTTTTAAGACAGATGTGCACAATTCAGAGTGCTTAGCTTAAACATCTGCATTTAAATATAGTCAACAGTTCTGGAAAACATTAATATGAGCAGTTATTCTCACTAATACTGGACTCACCATGTTGTTGTCGACGTCAGAGATGTTCATAGGGAAGTCTGAAACCCTCTGCGACGAATCTAATGAATCCATCACGAACACACAACATCCCAGCATTTTCCGCCTCAAAAATGACACAAACTGTCAATTTTTCTATAGATTTTTCCACCAAGAACCTCCATAGCTGTTAATCCATTAATTCTATCTATACATGTAAATAGTTGAGGTAAAATGCATGTTTGTCAGCCTTCCATCATCTATTAATGGTACATTTTGATACAATTTTCTGTTTTTATATAATTATCTTTGAATTTACTCTGAGTTTTAATGAACATCTACATGATGTACATGTTAATTATATACCCTCCTGAGACCCAGGAAAGTAAATGTTTTGGCTTTTTTTTTTTTACATAAAATAATTGTCTTGATTGGAAAAAGTATAATGCAACACTTTTTCAGATACAATTTCTATTTCATTATCAAATTTTATTATTTGTTTTTTTTTTATAGACTGTCCTTTGCAGTGGACAGGATTTTTCCCTACAGAGGACAAAAATGCAATACTGTCTCAGGAGGATACAGGAAAATATCTGATTTTCAATGAAAAATGCAAAATGCAGAGATTTGTATTAGAAATGAGGCTTAAGCTGTGGGGACCGACAACAAGGGTCTATCCCTGAAATCCCCCCAGTCCTCTGCTATATAAATATCTATCCACAATAACTGTTAGACAATCGATATGAACTCAGTTTGAGCTACATGGACCTGATAGTGACAGAATACTGGTCAGAGAACCAATTTTTCCCATAAAAATCCACCTAGTGAATGAAAATGACACCATATGAATTCTGGATGAGAGACTGAAAATGGACATTTGTAAAAGGATCAATATGAACCAAACTTTAGCTCTATCTATTATTACTTGATTTATGTCCAAAAAATTGGTTTTCAACTAAAGCGCCCCCATTTGGATGACTTATAATACTCACAGAGAAGCTGAAATCGATAGGGTTCTTCCACTAGGGGTCCCTTATGTTGTTATCAAGGGAGAAGAAATCCAACCAAATCTGTCCTAGTTATCACATTCACATGAAGGATATCTGGCAGCACATCTGGCAGTGTTTGGGGTAAAACCATTATATCCCTGGAACTTAGTTTTTGGGGATATAATGAATGGAAATAAATAACTGTGGAAAAGGGAACTGTAGAAGAATTTTCATTTGGAAGTCTTTAAAGGTTAATACACCCTGTGACTCAGACTGGATATCTGCTATAAGGATCCAGTTCAGCTGTTTTATGTTAAAACAGGTTGCCATACATTCTGTCCCATCCTGCGTTTTGCATAATTAACTGGACAGAGTATTTTCGACTGCCACCTGTCTGCTTGTGTTTGTTTGTGGTAGTGACAAACCCACTGTGTTCACACTGCTGACAAATTATAGCACAGCTTCCAAAATAAATAGAATTTTAAAGAGTTTTATCCTTTGCCAAGAGTTACTGCTATGATTGTGTTGGAAGTGGGAGGTAATACCTCATTTAACCTCCTGAGACCCAGCAATCCATTTTTTACCTCTGTAAGGGACAAGAGTTTCACAGCTTTACTTACTTGAAAAAAACTGCAAAGGACATTCTCTTTATAAAACAACAAAAAACTGTTGGTTTATGCAGTTTCCAGTCCAGGCAGTTATTTAATGTAAGAAAACTTTTACTTTCCTGGGTCTCAGGAGGTTGAGATAAACCAAAAAACAATGAAATTTAACATGCAATTTTCTCTTAAGCAGAGGCCGTTTGTGAAAATGAAGAGATGAGCTCAACGTCACATGACCTGGAGACATGATAAAAGAGGTAAAGCGTGCCCACTGCTAAACGTGTCAAACACACAGGGTCTCTAATATCTTTATACCCTGCGTGATGTTGTCAGCGCACTTGGCCAATTAGCAAAGAAGAGTCATTTTGTTGTTCAAAGTGTGACGGCGTCGCTGGTGAATATGAGCAGGCCTCTGCCAGGAACAGTAAGAGCACTTAATTCGCTCTTGACATTATCTACAGGCTGCTGCCTCCTCGCAAAGATCAAGCTAATTGGCCCACACTGAAAGCATGTGAGGTCCGTCCTTTCAAATGGTTTTACAGGAAATGGGATCAGAGCTAAATGCTGAAAGCCTCAATGGAAAGCATCAGAGAGCAGCTACTGACGGGGAACATGAAACCCGTTCCGATATGGATGGAACGGACAGATTTAGCAGGTTGAAACACATTCCGTTTGTTTGTTGACGGAGTTTGTCATAGAATAAAGAAAGCTCCAGAGAAGGAGGAATAAGGCACAGTGGTCTGTTTCTTAATTTAAGAAAAGTCAGATTATTCTTCCTAGAAAAAAAAACAGCATTTATGTTTGTCATTTTCAGTTGGCAGTGTCAGAAGGAAACTCACTAATGTTAGTTATCTCAAGAATAATTTTTAGAACACTTCCTTTATATGATTTTTTCAGGCAGTTTGTTAGAAAATGTGTCGTACCACATGCTTAAAATGATCCTTATCATGCAGTTAATTGCAGGTATACCCAGTGCATTTGGCGAATTTCACACCTGCCCATTGGCCAAACCTGGTACATTTACAGTAATGTTGGTTAATCTGCACCACCCTCCCAAAAATAAACACCACAAACAAGAAGTCAAACTCAACACACATCAGATTTTGTCTTTTATTGAATATTTAGTTTGTTTTACGTCCCAGCTGTGGGGAGATGTCACCCCTCTGCTCTTCGTTTCAACATGGTTTAGCATAGTGTTAAGACTGCGTCAGTGTTCACGCCTCGGAAATACTGCTGCATGATGGGAGCCGTCATGACCACATGAAAAATGAACTACAGATCAATACAAAGTAGAATTTTGGACCATGTATGGATGCATGATTTACACCACACAGCAATGATTGTTTCATTGCCCTGAAACTTTGCAACCCCAGCACACACCGCCTCAAGAAAGACGCGCTTTTGTGAAATCTGAAAGAAAACACAATTAATGATTGAAGTGTGTGTGATTTCAAAATAAAGTCCAATATGATTAAAAACAAATATACTCTGAAATGTTCTAAATATAACTCTTTAATAAATTTTAAATATTTGAAAACTTTAAATAAAAACTCAAGAAATTAAGACTAGGCTGATTACCCCCTTCTCCACCGATCCAAACCAGCTCAGGGCTGTTTTCGTGCTGGTGCAACTTGCAGACGTTCTATGAAACGTTTACTTCTCCATAAGCTATTGTCACCACAGAGCCACATCCTCCGTTACCGTATGTGTCTGACATTGGCAGGAGAGCTAATATCAAAAGACCGAACATTACCCATTGTTACCAACCTAGTTAGCTAGCCAAGTGTTAGCCAGCTAATTTGACCTCAGCGAGCTTCAGCAAACCAGCTAGCTAGCTACATACTTCCCAGTAAGCACGTTTGCATAAAATGTTTTAATTAATGTGGAGAAAATGTTTGATATATGGCAAAAAGAAATAAGAAAATATAAATAAAGGAAGTACCATTAACTCATTTGGAGTAAATCATCTTGGCTGCAGGGGGCAGCGCTATATGGCTATACGTTGGTAGGTAAACCCATGACAATGTTACAGCATAGCATGCTAATAATAACCAGCTAATGTCTCTCACAAACATTAAAGCTTCGAGTATCTCCCTTTAGTATCATGAACATAAAACGTATCAATGATACCAGTGTTACCGTGACTACTGTGCACATTTAAGTAATGTTAGCTAATAATCTAGTGAGCTAGTTAGTGGTCAGTGGCTGTGTTTCCTTAAAATTGTCAAGCAAATATGAAGCAAAAATAGGTTATTTAAAACAAAAAAGTGAAAATTCATCATCTGGTTCGGAGTGAACTAACTGGGGGGTATGTGGTCAGAAAGTGGCACTACTGGGTACGTTACAAAACTGAACCCTGTAATAAACAGAGAAGAAGAAATAAGACATTCTGCTGCTGTTTTTCTTAAATTTGTTTCATGGAAGAGGATGAAGTACAATTTGGTCTCTTCTTCAGTCCACACTTTATTCTGTTCTGCCAGAAACATTTTAGTGCTTTATAGGAAAGAACAACAGCTGTGACAATTAATCAATTACTTATCAACCAGTAAATGAACTGACAACTACTTCAGTAACCAATAACTGGTTTGAATGATTTTTAAAAAGGTAAAGCTTCATAAATGTACTTTTTTTCTGGTTTCTTTCCTCCGCCGAGATTTAAATGAAAATCAAGACATTTGAGAATCTCATTTTGGGTTCTGGAAAGAGCTTTTACACTTTCTCACATTTTTTTAGGTGAAACAATTAATATAGAACAATTGATTGAAAAAATAATGAACAGATTATTCGAAAATAGCAAAATTCATTAGAGTTGTAGCCCTAGAAAACATCAAAATTTGTTTGAAAAAGGCATTTTCCGTCTCCCATGAAGTGCATCAACTGTTTTTTTTAAAAAAAAACAAAAAACAAAAATCATCTCATGCAAGCACAGAAAGTTTCTTTAAGTTTTTCAGATTTTTCGGTAATAGAAACATGCTTAATGTTATGGTACAGTACAAGGAGACCTCTGCTGCTTCTTTTTCACAGGCAAAATAAAGATTGTTTCATCTTTGGATTATGGAGTCTAGGTGCTATGCTAGGCTTGTAACAAGTATTACCATAGTCGTATGCACCATATACTTCACAATATGTGCACCTTTAACCCTCTGATACAGAGGTTTGGCCCTGACGTCTGTAAGCAGAGTAGGAATCACTGCAAACACTTTGTCTGACAGGGATTTCAATGACAAGGTGGTGTTTATTAGCATCACCTCTGATTAGCCCAATATTCACTGTTATTCTAAGAGAATTGACTAAAACTAGAAATAAAAATGTGCAAAAAAACTTAATTTGTAGTTCAGCTCCTGAGTTTACATTGGTAGTTCTTCAAATTATTTGAAAGAGAGTAAATAAGCACTGCTGACTAATGCCAAACATCTGTGCTGACCTTTGAGGGAACGGTGAGGGTCCGGGGTGGGACCACGCCAGCACATCAGGTGTACTGTTCCGCTGGAGCACGAACTGCTTCAATAACCACATGCAACACTAACAGTCTCGATGCAACAAACCCACTCGTATGAAACAACTAAATGAATCTCTGCTCTTCTGAATCGATGATTTAGAAGCAGACATCAGTTGACCAAGCTTTCTTCTTTCTTATGTGAGCAGTTACTACAGCCCAGAACATGCTCATAGACACCCAGAACAAACCCAGTACTGGTTTAAGGCAGGTTCTCATAAGAACCAGTACAAACCACTACAGATCACAACATGACTTTATACGTTTGCATGCTTGATAAAAAGGATGCTAGTGTTAGTTTCTGAAGCTAGTAATAAGGGATAAAAAAAAATACTACTGTTGTAGGGTTGCAGAATATCGTTTTAAGACTTGTGGAAAAAAAGGAATTGCTTAAATGTCATAAATGTGGTCAATTTTTCAAAAGGCCAACTTGATCTTTTCCAACATTGCCAGAGAAGTACCATCCTTCCAGCTGCTCCTCCTAACAGCCAACTACAGCCCATAAGCTAAGCTCTATCTCAGAAAGTGGACACAGTCTCCTCTATAGACACTGCTGCTGTGATTTCATCTTCAGTTTAGGCAGACTAGACGAAACTACGGCTCTGTCTTTTCAAATATAGTGATAAATACTTATATTGATCAAAACGGACAAAATCTAGGTTTTTGCCATTTTGCCAAGGCCTGGTCACTGCTGTCTACAACATGTCTAAACCTCAGTGCATATATTTCCTCGTGCAGCCTCATTGTACTTATTCCCAGTCTCTGCATGATAATACTACTCCTTATCATGTGACTGAGGGCAGCCTGTGGGACTGTGATGCAGGTGGTGCAGCTGGGGTTGCCGCCTGGACCAACTCCAACAACCAATCAGACTCCAAATCAAAGGGCTCAGCAGATCACAGTAGAATATTAAGTCATTAGTTGTTAATAGATTGGTATTGTCTGTATGTATGTGTGTGTGTGTGCATATGTGTGTGTGTGTGTGTATGTGTGTGTGTGTGGACAGTTTCTAGTGGTGGTCCACAGCAGCGCTCTGTAGCAGGTCTGTCTGGGTCTGAGAAGGGGGTCTGAAGGCCGTCTGAAAGCCCGGAGGTGGGGAGTGGAAGTGGGTGGCAGCAGCGGCAGGGGGGTAGTGGATCCACGTGGCTCTGTGGGGAGGGGGCTGCTGCTGGCCTGTGAAGGGCCTGCTGTGTGACATGACGCTGCTGGAAGACGTGGCTTCCATCTCTGTGAGCGCATGCAACGATTTGAGCCAATGTGGAGGATTGTCGTCCTGAAGAGAGTCCAGAGTGTTGGAGGCTGGGATCCCTGCAGACAAAGCAGTGTTACTGACAGGACACACACACACACTCACACACACACTCACACTTCATATGGCATCACTATGAAACAGGAAAGCAACTAATAAGACAAGGGCCCTGCTCTTATTACGCATGATCAATGTTTAGTTGGTCTGCATTTGCCTCAAGAATATACTCTTAAAGGATGACTGAGCCCGTTTACAAGACCATAATAGTCAGATTACTACTTAGTTATCAGATAATTGTAATAATCAGATCTGACTCATTTACATGCACTTCAAAAGTGCAGTAATCAAAACACCCTGTTTTAGACGTTTCAGTCCATTATCGGATTTCTTTCGGAGTACATACGTAGATTCAAACTACCTATTATTGTCTTCCGCTGACATTTGACTACATCATTTCTGTCGCTATTTGTTTTGACACATGCGCAGATGTAAAAGACCAAAATAAATCAGATTAGCCTGTATACGTGCACAAAGGCATGGGAGAATTGGGGAGAAATGCAGGTAACATAACTATTGTTCGCAGATAAAGCATCAGATTATGCCGTTTAGCTCATTAATCATCTGGTAACTCCAGAATTCAGATGATGGTCACGGTATTAGTGTGCATGTAAATGGGCTCAGTGTATATGTAATATTTCGTGGCATCTAATTTTGAAGTTGCACATTACATTGAACTGAATCACCTTTCCCTAAAAGCAGTGTTAGTTTAGTCTGTTCTGGGTTTTTAGGTTTTCCCCAACATATGAGGTGACGACACTGGACCCTATAATGATGGGTTTCCTTTGTGCATTTTGTCATGCTTTCATCCTTGCCATCCAAAATACACCTGCCCTGCACTAAATCAGCAAGGTTCTGTTAGATATGACTGAACAAGCCATGAATCATTTTGCATTTACCATACACAACGGCTTGAAAACCTTGAAATCTCAGGCCTTTTCCACCAAATTAGTTTTGGATTTTGAACTTTTTCTGCAACCACTGATAAAACCCACCAGTGTGGTAACACATTACTGCATCCAACTCCTAACTTTTTTTCTTTAAGTTTGCCATTTGTCCTTGCTTTCAATTAAAACCTGTCTTCTCAACACTTTCTCATGCTACTTTACAGATTTCCCTTAAGCTCAGTAGATACTAAACTGCCACTAAGCACTAAGTTTAGCCACCAGCTATTACAGTTTTTCCTCACTGGTTTCTCAGGCTCTGGTCTCCATCTTCTGTCTCTAACCAACATATGACCTGCCCACCACAGTTCACCCTTTCAGGTTAAAGAAAAACCTACTATGTTTTGGTTCCACCAGGCAACCATCTGGAACAGACTTACTTTTGCCAAAATGCTCTGACTGGTTCAAAGTTAGGTAAACAAACCAAAGTTGCACAAATTCTATATTGGTGGAAAAGAACAATTCAAATGTTCATATAAAATGGTATTAAAGATTTATAAAAGGTGTGTGTCTCAGCAACATGATGGTCGCTCTCTTCAATTACTCTTCTTACAAATACTCTGTTGTCAAAATAACTAAAACAAACCGTAATCTCAAATGTGTACTCTAACCTTCTTTCACAGTCTTTCCACTGATGTACTTGAATAGTACAGCCATGTTTTCTTAGTTCTTATTCCATGTGTTCTTAGTGGAAACACTTCTACATGTGCAATTTGAGAATGGATGGAGTCTCTGAACAGTGCAGGCATGGGATTAAACTGTGACAGCAGCAGATTGAGATAAATGGGTCACAAGTAGGTTGAACTCATGTTCTGCAGAAGCTATCCTCCCAGAGAACACTGCTGGGACTTTTATTTAGAAACCTAAGTAAGTCAAACAGTCCACTGTTCAGTGCTCTGTCCACAGATGAAAGTCAAGCTCACACATCACAGTGCAAAAGTATAACACTGAAAATGTTATTAATACGAGTTGGTTTTGGGTCAGTTCTCTTGTCCTAATTTTAGATATTGTGACTGGAGCGTCTGAGTGGCTGAACTGTGGCAAACGCCTGTTTACTGGCCCTGCAAATGTTTACTTATCTGCTGCAGGAGACAAACCCGTTGTTAAAAGCGGTCCTGGCTCTTACCTGTGATGATGGCCGGGTCCATCCAGGTGCCTTTGCCATCCCAACACACACCTTGAGGCACATTTCCACCCGGTGCCCCCCTGTGGTTGACACTGGAGGAAGAGGATGAGTTGGAAGAGGAGTTGGGCAGTCCTCCAAAGTTGATGTTGATGTTGGGTAACAGTGCTCTGAGGCCATCCTGCCACTCTTTCACATTGATATTCTCTATGGAACTGCAGGTTTCTGCAGAAGACAGACAGGTAGACATGAAGCAAGAATCACACCATTAAATATATCAGCCAATCAGCATCTGTCAATACTCATCTTTCTGACTGTTAAAGGCACTTGGATTAGCGTGTTAACAGTTAGCATGCTAGTGAGTAGTAACAAAACACAACAGCTATGTAATAACCAAAAACGAAACATCTGTATTGGCATCAGCTAGGGGGCTAAATTATTATTTTAACTATATCGGGATGAGTGACATACCCACTTAACGCCTGTTGGTCATTTTCCTTTCAGATCACAAATTTTTAAGACGGTATTAAATGAATAATGCAACATGATGTACAAAGATTTGTGGAGGTCACTTTACAAGCGGTTGGAGAGTTATTCAATGCACACACAAAAAAGCACATCTTAATCCATTTTGGGCTTGACATGGCCAAAAGTAGTGTGTGGAAAAAAGATTCAAAAGTCTCTCCGCTTGTGTGATTTAAGTTCCCCGAGGAAGCTGTTATCAGCAAAGATTGTTTACCAAACCAAGTTATTCTAAATTTTTCTAGAAAAACAGAAACCTGCACCTCAGGTTTGCAATGCCAAAAACCTCTGGCAACTCTTAATTTTTTGGCATCTGGTTCTTATTATTGTATCAGCAGTTAAATTTAGCTGGATTTCACAGTTTGCATTTTTATCAAAGCTGTCCCTGGTGTTGATGTGATTAATATGAGTGCAGATGCACATAATATTCTCAAATAACCAGGAGGTTCTCCAAGAAGCCAAGCAGAAGTTTGATAACTTCACACAAATGTACAAGTGTGAGATCATCCTTCACACCAATACAATGAACAAAACACAATATATTAAGCTTTTCATGAATCGGGGTCAAGTATAGCACCGTCCCTTCCCTTGTTTTTGATAACCTACCAACTACAGTGCTCATACTTGACCACAAACACAAGTGGTAATACGAGACAAGGCTGCATTCTTTTTAATTTCCTGTGCAGAACACATCAGCTGAGTTTGCAGTTAAAAGCCAATGAAAAGGAGCTATAATGAGACACCTTGAGTCTGAGTATTAGATGTATTTGTATTATGTCATCTGTTCAGGGAAGAGAAACCGACATGCATTTCCACCTTCACATTACTGAACAGCAACTGAAATCTAGAATATATGATACAGTGTCCTGTGTCAAAGACCCTTTTGTTGCTGTGGTCAGTCAGATTAAAAAAAAACAAAAAAAAAACCAGGATCTGGAGGTTTTGCAAAAGTGGGCTAATCCTTCAGGGGCAGCCTCTAAGCAGTACCATGTTTAGGAGCTGGATTCATTACAGACTCGATCTAATGAGACTCTACAGACAGCGGGCCTCTTGAGGAAGACAGCCTTTCCTGCAACCATGGTTCTATGAATAATAAATACTCATTGTCAAGATGATTGTTGGTTGACTTATTCATTAACCCCTGCAGCCTTTTTCCCTACAGGACGGCAGAAACGGAAGAAATATGGAAATACTATAACACATTTTTATAACAACATGTCTTGCACAGGGAGTTGGTAGCATTAAGTGTAAGCAACATTCCTTTAATTATATTATGCTTTTGAATTAAAGGCTGCTGTGCAGTGACCCCCAAACATGACTGATTAAGGAGAAACAATCCTCCGTCAGTATTCCCCCTGTGATCCTTGCTTTAGCCCTCACCCAGCCCCTTTCTTCTTTTTAATCAGCCTGTCAGCCACGGAAGCATGGCTGCCATTAACATCATCACCTATGTTGCCATTTGCATCACTGGATAAACAAGCGCCGCCATGTTTAATTCATGAGACTGAGAGCTAGCTTCAAAATTTACTTTAACAAACTCATGGAAAGCCACTCCTTCAGTGGGTGGAATCACTTACGCTGAATTAGCGGTTAGCCTTTTATGACTGCCATCAGAGGATGGTTGTCCAATTCCATTTATCAACCAACAAATCCAGCTTTTACACAGTGAGGTTTGTTATTGTTAGCTGTTAATGAGACCAGTTAATATTGGACAAGTCCAAGGCAAAGACAGAAGTAGGTGCTTGACTGGAGTGGCCTTTGTCTGTCCTGCTACTCTATAAGACACACTTTACCCATGTCATCTGGCACTTGTGGTCACCAGGGGCTTTTTTTCTTTGCAATCTTGGTAAGTGGCTTTGTAGCCAACAGTACTCTGAACATTACAATAGGCTGCTGCTAATATTGATTACCCACAGGGATGCTCTATTGTGATAGGCTGTTTCACAATCCAGCCATGAATGGTTCATTAGCTGATGCTGTGTTGAAATACGCGTCAATATCAGTGAAGCTAGCACACTAAGGTGATTATCATCTTATTGTAACACACATCTTCATTAAGTGGAAGGAAGACGCAAGCACAAAAACACAGTATTTTCTCAAGTTTTAATTTATCCATTAACCATTGGTAAAACTCATAATGGGCATAATTATTAGCTAATTGTCCACACAATATAAACATATAGGACACTTATGGGCTTTGCTGCTGAAATATAGCCTAATTTACAAAAAAAAAAAAAAAATTAGAGAAACTAAAGTTCTCAGATAAACGTAGTATGGTAAGAAGTATAATCTTTTGTGAAATTTGGGGAGAAAATGTCATGTTTTCATTTGACCTGTGGGACCAGGTCTTGTTGGCTATGTAATGCTACAAGAGTTTCTTTTGTTGAAACTCTTTTTAACAGAGTTAACTGGTGTTACGCAGTGTTGTGAGAGTAATCCTGATGCTCCACCATATAGGAATTTCAGTTTTTCAGAGTTTTGTTAGCCAAAGTTTGTTTGCGTTTTCCAACAAGACAACACCAATGAAAAACAAAGCTGGTTCCATTAAGGAATGCGTTTCCCTGTTAGTTGTGGAGGAACTTTGGGTCTGCCCCATCACTAACATCAGTGGTATCTTGAGTCAGATATTGCTGCCCGTTTGACCTTCTCCTGTTGACAAGCCGGAGGTTGAGAGTAGTGTTGAATAAAGATGGCGCTGGTGGACAGTGATAAATTAAATTAGCATTTGACTCTGCTGAGGCAAACAGAAAAGTAGCATCAAAACCGCTATTTCAGCCTCAGTGTCGAGAATAAGGATTCATTTCTTTAGTTTGGAAAAAAAAGTCATGTTTTAGGGTTTGGTCAAGAAAAAGAATCTTCTGCATGAAGTGATATGTTCACTTTCATCCACCTGTCAGGAGGATTAAGAAACTCCATGCAGTAACTTTCACAGAATTTACTCGAAGGGTACGAATGAGTCAAAGATGAAGCCTTATCTGGGGCAGATTCGGAAAAAGGGATGGATGCTGAAAGTTTTTAACTCACTTCTGATGTAATTCAAATAACACATTCAAACTAAAACATTAGAGCCAACTGTTGATTTTGGGGTGTTACCAATGGGCACAATGCCTTTGGACACAACAGAATAATCTACAACCAATCAGAAAGACAACAGCCAGCTGGTAAAACAAACTCACTAAATTCTGTCTCTAATATGAGAAAAAAAATCTCTCTCATCACTTAAGGCTTCAAGTGTAGTTGCTTGTTATTTGAATTCAATCTGAAAAAGTTCATAGGTTTGTGGTGTTATTGGCCTGACATTTCCCAATTACCTTTCAGCATATTGTAATTCAGGTCAGTATCGGTATCAGTAATCACCAATCACTAATCAGATTCATTCAGACGTGACTATTGCTGTAACCCATGGTGCTTGGAAGTATGGCTTCACTTTCCACAGCAGCGTGGAACATCATCAGCTCATCCATGTTTATTTAGTTAAATATGGACAGAGGAAAGAGCTGCAGAAGTAAGGTTTATTCTTTCAAGTTCTGGTATTTTTCCCCCTGGTATTGGCTCCTGCACTTTAATGGAAAAGACAAGGGCTTTACCAGACTGAGGATACTATCAGGACAGATTGGCTGATCTGGCTGTTCCACACTCCTTTTTATTTAATTTATCTCTTCTCATCTGGTAATGAACACGTGACTACACTTAATGCAACAGAAGGAGAACATATTTCATATTTCGTGCATGTAAAAATCATAACACAGCCGCATACGATGCATATACTAAACCCATGTGAACGGTTCTACTGAAATCGAAGCCAGCTACAACCAACCGATGACATACGAATGAACTGAATTAACCGTATAACGCCAAATGTATCATACTGGATACATGAGTTTTGAAGACTTCTTTTTTCTTGAGAAACCTTATGTATACAATTAGATTCATGCAATAAGCGGATAATCCACCAGAGGGGAGAAGGACTGTCATTAATGTGGAAGGAGGCAGCACTTCGCCAATGTTGAAAAGGAATTACCAATTGGTTAGACATGTTTGTGTTATATTATGTTTTTGTTTGTTCAAAAATCATTGAAACCCAATCTATCAAATATGATACAAAATTGAAAATCATACATGGAAATTGATATTTGAAAAAAAAAAAAAAAAAAAAAAAACAGGACTCCAGTTTCAAAGAACTGAAATGTTCTGTCAATGATTTAATGGCTCAGGCTTTACAGGGTTAAAATCTGCAGCGAGGGCAAGCAGAGCATGTGTGGTCTAATACAAACACTAGGAAATAAGTGAAGTCCATTCAGAAAATAAGGGAGAAAAGCACTATTGCAGACAGACAGACAGAGAGACAGTTCAAAGTAGAAACAGAAATGTGTCGTTTGTCCTGGCTGTAAGACAGTTTAAAAAAAAACTGGGGCAGTGCAGAAAGATCCATTTGACCAGATTGAGAACGAGTGGAAAACACCTTCAATGAGAATAGTGACTCTTGTGTAGTTCTGTTTTTCCACAAAGAAAATTAATCAGGAGTTGATAAAGAACTGGACTGAGAAGCAGAATTGACAGTGGCATTAGTATGAATCCAATCATATCAGTACCCATCCCGACTGTGGAGCTGACAACAAAAGTGAACAAATTCACACCCATCTATAAACCAATAATATGTCAAATACTGGGAGATTCAGCCAATGTAGATGATAAACATAGGTTTATCTTGCAAAGGTCTGCTACAAAATAACCTGATCTAATGTAAATAATATGACAAAAACGGTGACTTCAGACCAGACTCACAGGTGTGAACGAGCCCTTCAGCTGTTAAATGAATATTACAGAGTTGATTTAGCCATAGACAGGAAGGGAAATAAATCAAACAGTGATCAGTGTTTTCCAGCATCAGAATGATTCACTGTAATAAAGGCAAGTGAGTTGATGCTGACTGATGCTTCTCCCTAATGTAGGCTTCTCTAGAAAGGCCTAAAAGTAACTGTGTGTGTGATCTGTGTGGACAGAGATGAGACATGATTTGTGGGAGCTCTTTGTGAAATGCACCTAATAAACCCATTTGAGGTGCTGCCAAAATCTACCATACTTTCGACTCTTCTAACTCCTGTCTTATCAGAAACTGTTCCAAAGGGGAAAAAACTAGACCTGAGTCAGTACTTTAGTTGGCATTTATGGGCCTATCCTTTCATCAGAAGGTGAACCCTGAAGAAGTGGATTTGTGTCAAGAGTTGAAGGTTCTAAAGCCACACCTGACCTGGTCCTGCTGGTCCTGGCTCTGGGTTTACCCAGACTGTGACTGGAGCAGGACTGAGGCCCGCCTGCTCTGATGGAAAATATCACGGCTGTAGTCACAATGCTCATGTGCTGCCACCTGGTGGGCAACACGTAAGTACCCACAATGCAATGCCTGATAATGACGTCATGTTATATTTGTTTCTCAAAGCTCTAAGTTATTTGTCTGTTGAGCAGAAACAGTCACTATGGAGAGATAAAAGCACTGCAGTCTGGCTTTCTAATGCACATTAAGCTTGGGCAGATTTAACAGAAAGCTTCCAACCTGCTTTTCAAACAGACTTAGTTCATGATGCAAGGCTGTTTGTTCCATCAGTATCAGAATGATGAAGTCAATCACCTATTTTTTAGGAAAACTTCAACATAGGACTAAACCTGTGAACTGAACTTTAATACGTATATGGCCTCAACCAAATTTCTAACAGACTATTGTCATTATCAACTCACTGACCACCAATAGTCTTGAATCTACAACCCTTTTTGTTTATTTTAACCCATAAGGACCCAGTGTGACTTTTGTGGCAGTTCTAAAATATTATTTTCTCCACACTTAACTTTTCTTAAGGGATTTATCACCATTTATTTATAATATTACCCTCTGTGTTTTGTGGTCTTTCAATGAAACTCATGAATATTCCTAAATTTAGTTCACTGATCATGTAGATGTTGAGGATTATTATATCAAAAACAGGGAAAACTGCTGAAAAAGTGACTTATTTCAGTACAATATATCATTAACTGAACATAAACCAAGCATTTCCATCCACTGTCATTGATCCAACTCCATGGGTTTTCTGGTGAATCAATGTGGCAGATGATGACGGTGTTTCCACGGTAACTATGGAGCCTCTGAACATCCAAATGGGTCATATCTGATGACCATGAAAAGATGAATAACTGTATTTTACAGCAATTATTTACATATTTTGACAGGATGAACGGATCGACAGTTTAGATTTGTAGATGGCTTTGGTTGACAGTGGATGTTTGGGTCTTTATGGGTTAAATTAATTGTATACATTACGTCTGTCTATTAAGAGACATTCTTTGGGCTGTTTGAAAGATCAGATCCATCTTTTGGACTTTTCATTGTATGAAGGTTCTAAAAAGGACTAACACTTCTAAATAAAATAAAACATCTCCTTTGAGAGTGTCTCACAGACAGCAGCATTATTTCTTTCTGTACATCTATATAGGCTTTGGTTTATTCTTGTACTTTAAGAAGTTTACATGTATAAGAAATGTTGATATGCTCAAACATAAAAGTGATGACTTGTAACCTAACATGTAATGTTTTGTTTTTGTTGAAATGAAAAATTGTTAAGAAAATAAAATCATCAAGAAATGTTACATGTTTTTTGATAATGTGGAAAAAGGGTCTAACATACTCAAAACTACATGTCGGAAACAACGGCTAGGGGTATATCCCCAAACGCCCCCCATCCTTAAGCAGACAGCTATGATGTCATGATGTGAGGCATCCCCAGGTCATGACCTTTTATTTGCACTTGATTTGAAGTCAATCAGACAAATAGTTCCAGAGATATGA
>JAPTMW010000005.1:11365282-11376962 GCA_029822955.1 Ostorhinchus angustatus
TCGCGGATATACCACCTCCCTGAGAGAGAAACAAACACAGGCATTTTCATTCAGAGGATCAGTCCTTATCCCAGCATGCGATGGAAAAGAACACACCACTT
Source organism: Ostorhinchus angustatus (assembly GCA_029822955.1). Lineage (NCBI taxonomy): Eukaryota > Metazoa > Chordata > Actinopteri > Kurtiformes > Apogonidae > Ostorhinchus > Ostorhinchus angustatus. Next base: position 11,365,384 of record JAPTMW010000005.1, read on the forward strand.
AATATGAGGCTAAAAATTATGCTGCTACTTCAACCTTTTGGCCATTTCAACTTTCCATTCATCTGGCGTCTCTGTGTGAATAAATAAGCCTAAAGACAGATATTGCACAGTAATAATGGTGGTAGTCAGAGTATGAAGATGGATTTAAGCTGCAGTGACCGGCCCCTCAAACCTTTGCACATGTAGATGTCTTCAGACACTGTGCAAAAGAACAACCACTACTTAACGATGATTTATGACAGCTTCACATTGCAAAGGTCTAACATAAAACACTGACCCAAGATGAAGTAGTTTGGGTTAATTCACAGGGAGAATTATCTTAAGTCGCAGCTCCACTTTAATTCAATATTAATTCATTCATCTTAATTGGTGTAAAGCAAGAGTTTGGACTTCTAGGCATTAGCATGCTAATGGTTTGCAAGCTAGCAGTTAGCACAAAAAACACAAACAATGAAAACACAAAAGTTCATCATCAGTGGATAATTAGATAGGATAAATAAATTAATTACATGTTCATATCTGGTTGTTGTGAGATTCAGAATTATTGTGGTACTTACTGGCTTCATTATTAATTCGTTCCTCTTTGTGTATGTGGTTCTAAAGTTCAGAATGTAAAGGATCAGTGTGTAATTGTTTGTGACATTTAGTGGCTTAGTTTCATATCACAACCAACTGAATTGTCTTGTATGGCAGTTATGTGAAAGGCAAATTTGGTGTCTACACCTGTAACCAATATTTAACCCCCCCCCCCCGGAAGGGAAGGCAAGGGGTATTGATTTCAGTTCGGTTTGTTTGTTAATACTCTCAAATCTATTAGTTGAATTCATACCAAATTGGGTTTATAGATTGCCAGTGACCCAGAATAAATGTGGTTATATTTTGGGAAAAGTAGGTCAAAGTTCAATTTTTTTTAATAAACTTTTTAAATCTTTTTTCTTCTCCCATTTACTTATAATGGGAGACATTTCAAATGCCTATAAAAACATCAATTTTGTTTCAATTTACTTCAAACTTGGCACATATATAGAGGCAATTGATATGCTGACATCAGCACACTCATAGACATGATGACATCAGCTGGATTGATGCTATAATAAGCTACAATAGGTACAAGGGGCGGGGTTTGTTGTGCCTGGAACCACTTGTTGCACATATTATGGGAACTTGCTGATCAGTCAGATGAGTTCAGCATTAATCAAATTAGAACTAGTTCCATTGCCTATTTTTGAAAAAAGGCAAGAAAAAAAGACAAAAAAACATTTTCCATTAACCTTTCCTAATATGATATTTCCAATTCACATAAAACAAGACTGAAAAAAACACAACTACTATTTTTCATCTCTTCAACTTTTCAGCTTTTTTCACTCATGAGCTTAATTGGTAATGTTTTTGGAAAGAGATCAGACAATAAGATAAATGTTGGAACTTTCTGATATATTTCTATTGTATAGTAAAACTTATTCATTTGATGACTGACTTTGTGCTTGTGGTGCTGAAGGGTCTGAATGACAATAAAACAGTCTAGAAGGATGTGTTTGCTTAACTGGCACAAAACTAAATTACCAAACAAAAAAACACCAGTATCTCGAAACATCACCATATATCTGCATTAGCATCGGCCAATAATTTCACAATTGGTGTATCCCTAGCAATTATGAATATTTTATGGTATTTCTGCAGGAAACCCTACAGACCAGTCACATGTACAGTCATAAAACAACACTTTATACAGTTAAAATTCTGCTCATCATCGCAAACCACTGAATAACAGAACTGTACAGAAATACACTGAATATAACAAGGTCGACGCCACTGGCAAGAAGGCAGAGATAAATACTGCATCGAATATCAGTCACATGGAAGACAGTTGACAACGATCCACTGAGACTGACCCGCAATATGGGTTTAAGTAGACTCACTGTGCAGTAAAGTAAAACAGTAATCATCCGCTCAACCGTCAACAAAAATAATGAGACAAAGTAAATGATGCTGAATTGAAAGGATAAATGAAAGCTGTGGAGAAAAAGACAGACTCGGTGGGAGGTAGACATGTAGGGGTGTGGCTGCTGAGAAAAGCTCTCATCTCTTTCACCGTGATTGGCAGCAGCATGATGATAGCTAATAAGCAAGAGGCTGACATTTGGATAGATAAGATGAAAATTCAGCCTGGGTCTGGGGTTTTTTGTAATTGCCCCAGTCAGTAGCCTGTGATTGCGGCTAGCCTGAGTGGCCGGAGCTGTGCCTCTGGGGCTCAGGGAGGACATTTTCAGCTACAGACAAGCCCGCTGAGATTAAGTGGCAGGGCCAGGCGGGGGTCAAATTGCTTTTAAAATGCCATGGGTCTCAAACGGAAAAACAGTCAAGAGACACGCCATGACTCTCTCAGGTGTTGCGCAGAGATTGCAGCGCTGGTTGTGATTGTTCTATTAAATATGATTTAAATGAAATTCTGTTTGAGCCATATATAATCCGTTTAAAGATGTTTACTTGAAGAGCGAGCGGTCAATATAATGCGCTGCTTCAGGAGGGAGACGTTCCTTTCATCTCACACTCAGATCAGGACATTTCCTGACAAGAGAACACAGATCAGAATCCACGTTTAGAAATGTTCTTATGAACACAAAACCCTCTCATCCTCTACTCTTTCACTGAAGGGTTTGTGCACAAATTATAAAAATGTAACATCAAGTCGATATCTGTTAATGAGAAGCTATGAGCCTGCTGTGTACAAATATTCTGCATCCGTGTAAACTGTATGAGACGGTCTCTCCTACAAAACCTAAACAAAATGGGTCATAAAGCTGTTTGCTGGGTCGCCATTTGTCAGAGTAGAAGATTCAAGAAGAGTAGAAGAGTTTAAGTTATCTAGAATAAACAGATTTTGTTTACACCAAATCCATGTGAAATACAGAGAAGTCATAAAAAGACGGTAATAAAAGATGTAATAATGTTTTAGGATCCACCTTAGCTGCCACCAAGGTGACAAGCTAATCTTCCTTCCAACACAAAACACAGAACATAATATATGATATACATGACAATCACAGTTCATATTATTAACAATGCAAATCTAAAAATAACCATTATTAACATAATCAAAAACATAAAACATCATCAAAACTATAGGACTGAACTATAGATTTGCATCCATCAAAGAAAATAACACACTCCCCTCCATACTGTACTTGCTCAGATATTTAAATAGTGCCTTCTCAAGTGATATGTGAAAGAAGATGTACCATTCAACTTACGTATGTTCAATGATTGACGGCACGATAAATAACCGTCCTCTTTAAAGCACATAATCTGGCCATCACCAGCTGACCAAGTAAAATGAGAATGAACTGGTCTGCATCATAATAAAACTGTATAAAAGACATAACAAGACAAACAACGTAACACCAGACACATAAGATGATAATGGTGCAGGAGACGAACCTGCAGAAAAGGTTTGAGCATCTAACGTGGTTATACATAAGACTTCTTTCCACTGGTGTAAAACAATAGTGATGGTTTTTGTCATTGTCTTCCACCTTCTCACTTATTCTCACCTTTGACTGACTGCATATTCAGCCAAGTTTTTTGGCCCAGATGGAAACATTTCTGTGATTTTAAGACTCAGAAGTCCCCGTTTGAATGGTTTGTCGAAAAGTGTTGGGAATCACCATGGCACCCACTCACACAAATACGGTCTATTGTTGTGAGTGGGTGCCAAACTAATCTTCCTCTCTTTAGCTATAATAATTCTCAGTCCTTTTGTGATTAGGAGTGCTATAGTACAGGAGTGACGGTGCATTAAGCAGTAGGTACATTCAAATTTTCTTCTGAGATGTTCTAATCTCCCACTATTACTGTATTTAAAGAACCCCAACTCCTGAACAGTCCACAGCTGAGACTTACTGTACTGGTTCAAAGTCTTAACAAATGCAGAGGTAGAATATAACACATTCTCTTTGTGATAACAGAGTGTTAGCGCTTAATTCATGCATGAGCAGTAATGTGTTTCATGTTTGCTCAAGCATCAGAATGCTGCCAGCGTCCAGTGTGCTGAAACAGACGCATTTCCACAGCCGTAAAGTGGGCTCATTATTCACATGTGCTGAGGTCTGCTTATGCTCCTTTTGAATACTTTAAATATTGTCTGAACAAAGAGTGTGAGCTTCGAGGACCATTCCAATGATTCTGCATTTTTGTAAAGCCAAGGAGCTACAATCGTCTTCCAAAAGTTCTCAAAATCTTCCAAATTCAGTCATATCCCGCTCAGGAAATTCACTGCTCTCTTTCTAACAGTGGCACACGATTCATCAAACTACGAAATGCATATTACACGCAGGAACAAAATTGTTAAGTGACTTTATTTTTATTTCCACTGATGGCTTTATTGACCATTAAGTTAATCTCTGGCTCTCTTTAACACATTGTAATGTCTGTGTTTGCCGTACTAGATCTATTCTGCAGCACACCTTAAATGAAATGAAACTATTAACTAAATGAATGAGCATTTCATTCACACGTACAGGTACATAAATGAGCATAAGGCCGTCAGCTTTTTCTCTATATAAAGGGGAACTCATTTTCTTTAAGCAGCAGAAGGATTCACAGATCACCTGGCCAAAATAAAGGGAACTCTAACTCTAGTGAATGTGTTTTAATCTGGAGGATCAGCTCAGGTAAACCACCTCCTGGAAGCTGGTTCAGATGGTGAACCAACAACAACTGGACCCATAAGATCCTTAAGGGAAGAAGAAATCATCTTAACACCCTTTTCACTTTAGTCATGAAAAACTGCCAGGAATGTGATCCAAAAACTAAGCATAATCTGCAGAGGCGGGAAGTGATGAAGTATGACTATATTAAACAACTATAATTTTTATGCACCTGTACTTGGGTATTTTTTGTTCCTAAATGATTGTAATATAAAAAAAAACATTGTAAATGACTAAATAAAACAACATTTTGGAACAGACACAAAAGGATTAAACAGACATGAAAGACTGATGGACTGTGGTGAACAGGCAAAACAATTTTCAATTGTTAAAATTGAAAAAAAAAAGTTACAATAAAGTTAATGTTCATTAGTTTCAGATTTTTTTTTACTTCAAGTAAGAATGTTTTAGTAGTCTTCACATTTTATTAATATGACATGAGGTTCAGTTAGCTCTATACATAAAGAGCAGATAAAAGTGTCCTTCAAATGCCAGCTTTTTTTTTTATAAAAACTTACTGACTTTTTCAGTTCATTTCAGAACTTGTACTTTTTCCACTTCTACTGTAGAAAAGATGTCAAATCAGTCCTCGTACTTTTTTCTTTGAAGAATATGTGGACTTGTGACACCTCTGTCGATCAAACAATGACAGCTGCTGTCTGTTTTATGGACAGTCACTTATTATTCGTCTACAAATTCTTGTATTGTCAGTTTAATTTGTGAAATACTAAACTCAACTGCTTTGAAAAACAAAGCAGGTTTTTACAACAGTGAAGGATTTATTAAGTACAGTCAAATGGATAAAGTTCACAGAGGATGGGTCTGTCTTTGTTGACCAGGGTCTTTCCAGACCCCCTGCCAACATCTGAACCTCTGCGATACTTTGAGGCAGCAGCAGGTTCAAAGAGCAGGAAGTGCCAAGCACTCGTCTCCATGTTCGAGGCCTCGCAGCTTCGCTTGTCAAAGAGCACCTTTGCTCTACTACAAAGTCTTGAGGGCTGGACCAGGTGGGGCATCCAGGTTTGATCTACAAAGGGTCCAGTTCCTCCTGATGTGCCTGAGGTCCAAGGGATGTGAGGGAGGCGGAGGGCAGCCGCCGGGACAGGATGAGGACCGCTCAGGTTAAGCATTGTTGACTTTGGACAGACCTGCTGTGTCTGTGTTTATCAATGAACAGAGTGGTTTTACTGCAGGTCAGGGACGCATTCCAGTGGAAACAAACGTTTAACTGGACGACGGGGACATCTGACAGGTGATGGCTGGATAGAGAAAAGTTTACATATGTATGTGGATATAGCTCTATTAACAGAAACTATTAAGATAAACATTTATTTGATTTGTTTTAAGATCAAAGAGCCATTTAGAAAAAAGTGTTCATCCAAGTTTCTTTACTGTCCATTGTTCAGCAAACTCCTGTCAAAATAATCTGTAAATGAACTGCATTTCTCATTGGAAATGATTCACTCGAATCATGACATGTAACAATATGCAGTAGCTCCCATTTCACTGAAAAATACCCTCAATACCTTTTGTATTGTTCACTACATCTATTATACGAGTGAGCACAAATGGATTTGGATCTCAGGCTTGACTCGCTCGCTGAGACTTACAACCAGAGGACACTAAGTATAGTGTTCACTGTAGTTTTTTCATTCTAGTTTTCTTTGTAGCTAGTGAATAAAACAGTCAGCTTTTACAACATATATGCATTTATCATTTCAAGCAGAATTTCCAAATGAGATTCTAAAAAAACTGTCATCACTAAATTATTAATCTCATTAACCTTGGACAAAAAAAACAAAACATAAAACAATTAGGAGGAACAGTTGGATGAATACAGAAACAAACTGGAAAAGCTCCATGTGAGAAGTGCCAGCAAAATGTGAGACATCCTTGTCTTAAATTGGAGGAACAGGCAGACAGACACAAATGTGCAGCCTCGTAGGGAATCAGGCTGACTGTCTGCAGTATTGATGTCCCATTGATTCAGGCTTTGTGTCTCACAATCGCCCCCCTCATCTCCTACAGAGCTACTTAATATGTTTGAGGGGCTCTGACACGTCTCATATGTAAAAGGCAGAGCTTTTCTTTTCCCCACATTAGTGGCGGTGCTGGTGGGGAGGGTGGGAGTGGGTCGGTGTGGGGTTGCTGGTGCAGGGTGCTGCTGCTGCTGCTCTGAAGTCTGCCTGGTGGGACCACAGCTTTATTGGCTGGAAAGGAAGCCGGCAGAATTGCGAAGGGCCTGAGAACTTGGATGAGAGGAAGCTTTTGAAACTTCCCACATTGGCATTAGAGAGATGAGCTGCTACTCAGCCGCTCGCACCCGACGTACGCCGACACAGCCGCGAATGCACACATAAAACAAGCCTGCATATCCAAGCAAACAAACCAACACACACCCGTGGCTTCGCACACGTAAGCACACTTTGGCTTCCTTTTTATCTTCTGGTCCATGAGATGAGGCTGGGCTCTAATTGGTCCTGGGGGAGATTGGCAGGGCGAGCAGAGCAACGAGGAGGCCAGATCCTCTGGAGACAAACAACAGGAGGAGGGGCAGTGGCATGAAGAAAAGGGCCACCACTCCACAAGTAGAGAGGGAACCAGAACGGAACAGAGGAAGGAAATAAGCAGGATGAATGGAAAAATCCATCCGCATTCTACAGTCATCTCTAGATGCATTTACAGAGCTTATGATGAGTTTATGATAGACTTTTTGACACTCAATTTGGCCAAAATACTTGGATTTCTACCCTATATTGTACAAAAATGACATAAAATGATCAGAGTGCAGACCTGGGACAGTGAAGAAGTAGAAATAATTTCAAGTCCATGAGTAAAACACTTTAGGGATACTTCTACATTAACTAAACTTTTAAGCAGCAGTTGTTTCCCCTTGAGGCTTAAATGTCTACATATTGACATGCATACTACACAAACCAAACACACGAAAGCTTGCTGTTTTGTTTTACACAAAATCACACTATGTGCTGCCAGTTTAAGGAGTAAAAATGCAAATCCACATTTACTCAGCAAATGTTGATAAAAAGCTTTTTTAAAAATTTTTTTTTCTTCTAAATTTCTTATTGTAATCGTATACATGCGGCATACACTGACACCTGGGGAACTGTGTTTCGTTCTAGTCATATCACGTGGTTTGAATGACAATAAAGATGAGTCTGAGTCAAACATGTAACTTAGCTTATGTGCATGAATTTATTAAGAGAATACGTACATGATTGCCCAGGTATTATATCTATTAATTTCTAATAAAACATACTTGGTTGTGTAATGAAACATTTCTATTGTTTTGGTGAAATATTTGATCTTATTCTCATTACTTATTACATGCTTTCAATCAGTTTATTTATGCATCTGCCATGATTTTATTTATTTAACTGCATACAAACTAAGCCATAATATGCACACAGAATTATATTGTCACCTGCGAGAACCCAGTCCACTCTATTGATTACAACATTCCGGCCAAATGTAGCACCTCTCCTTATTGAAACCATTTCCTTTTTTGCTAATATATACTATGCGTTGCGCCCCCACCCAGTGTTTCCCCAAAGACAGACCGATATATGCAGAGAGACACAGAGGAGGTGGAGGTGGTTCTCGGAGAAGATAAAAGGAATATGTGATCAGAGGATCTAACCTGGAGCCAACACCTTCGTCTTTCGCCCTTTCAGCAGTTTCTGCACCCGGCAAAGCTGCAGGTGGTTCTCATGGCACCGGGTATTGTTCTCGATACGCTGGGACACCTCTGACACGGCGCTCACAGCCCCTACAGCAAACACACACATTTACATTAGGATATATGTGAACGCCAACCCTTTTGGTAGTATTTTACAGTTAGGTAATATCCTGGGAATAGTGGGGTAGAGTGGCAATACATAAATAAAAATGTAATGTACTTAAACACCAAAAGGCAAGGACCAATTAGAACATAAGAGTGCACACAAGAGGACCAATCAGTTTGCAGGGAAAGGAGGGAAGAAGAAAAAGCAGGAAAATGAGTGGAGAACACAGAGAACTCATGAAGACAACAAAACCTCAAGGAGAACAACATTTGTAATAAACCTCCACAAATAGGATTTTTTTTTATAGCTTTTCTCATGAAGGACAACAAAACCAAATCCAGGCACTTCAAGGGCTTTTTTTTTCAGATTTTTAGATATATTTTAGATTCATTATTTTCATTGCTAAGTATACTAACCAACAAACACAAGTTTGCTAATGTTAGTCGAGCAGATGAGGTATTAGACATTGTGACTGGAAAAAAGGAAGACAAAAAACTGAATATGATAGTAGATTCATCTCAAAGGGGCCTTAGATGTCAGACTAACATTACAATATGTTAAGAACCCTGAATTAACCTAGATTTTGTATTGGTGTCCTTCATGAGACAATCAATAAAATCCTCCATCTTACAGATTTTTTTCTTTTAAATATGTTGCATGAGCTTTTCCTTATCTTTACTTTGTTCTTTGTGATGTCTGTTCATTCTGTCACAGCCTAAACAACGTAGTAATATGACAAAAAAGCAGCCTCTGATTGGTCCTCTTGTTTGCGTTCACAGGTTTGATTGGCAGAAAACAGGTAGTTTTGCATTTTACAGCCCTGTTTCATGGTCGTTACATGGAGAGTGCCGCAAGTATTTCCAGGTGACCATTATGGCATTAAATGTTAAGTTCAATAGTTAAGTTCATATAAAAACAGGTGAGTTTTGTAGCCCTGAGTTTATGGTCGTTACACAGTGTTTCCAGGTAGCACGTCACAGCATCAAACATATTATTTCATCCTAATGATACAGTATTTACCATTTTTACTTACAAGAATTTTCATTTATTACTCAAGTGACCACATGGTTATTCCTTTGGTAATTACATTGCATTGCTATGTTATTTCCTATACATTACAAAACTATTGTTACTGACTTAATGTAAAGTCCTCGCTCTTCTTAACATTTTTTTTTGTTTTGAAGCTAAAAATAACGCTTGTCAGAACAACATACTGTAACCATGACTATGCATATAGAAAGCAAAAAAATAAAACAAACACACACTTTAACAAATTCTTCCAAGGTATATTCCAATATATCACATATACTTTTATAGGAACGACTTCCCCCTTCCTTAAATTCCAACAAACATGCACAGGACAGAGCGATCATCCATGCAGAACTAAAAAGTCTCTGGGCTCAACATTTTAATTCAACCAAATAGTTTGCCGTCATAACACACTACAACTCCACATCTGCTTGTAATGGTCATATCATTGTACCCTGTGAAGAATAATTTCATGATAAACTGGAATAATGTACCTCTTGATATTTACGTATTAAAAGGAGGTAGTTTAAAAAAAAAAAAAAGGTGCAGAAGTATTTATTGGAATGTTCCTTAGCATATACATTCTTTTCTCTTTGTATATCATTTACATATTGTTGTTATATTTTTGTATGAATGTGTAGTGTATTGATGTGTGAGTTGAGTATATTATGTATATTAACGTACTAATGTTGTTGTTTTGTGTGTGTGTGCGATATGTCCATGAGGACTCCAGGATGTTGAACTAGTTCCCATGACATTAGTTAATGAGGTTCCTTTTAAATAAATAAATAAATGAGTACTAAGTAGAGGTATTTTAGTGGCAGCTGTGCATTAGTTTGGATTTGACATTCTTTGTATATTCTTTGGTACTACACCGAGGGAGAGAGCAGGAAGCATTTTGTCAGTGTGTGATGGTGACATGCAGTGGCTGAAAGCCTTGTTTTGAGGCTCACGCAGCACTGAGCTTGATTTTGGTTGATTTCATCAGCAGTCTCTTGCAGAGACCTTAACTGGGCTCTGCAAATTAAAGTATCCAAACACTCCTGATTGGGCCTGATGGTCTGCTGAGTGGTTCAGGGTGGGCCGCGTGTTGTTTGTGAATGTTTATGTAGGGACGCCTAAGCATGGTCGTATTAATTAGAGGGACTCTAGTCTCCACCACAGGGGCCCTTGTAGCCCATAATACATTTCCCTCCTGCAAATCAGCTGAGCTGTCAGTGTGTAATTATATGCAAACAGCAGAGTCCCCCAATAAACACATCTTGTTTGGTTAAATAAACCAATTTCACCAACATCACACCATTCCCTCCTAAATTCTGAACATTCTGCAGCTTTAAAGTGGACCAGTACTGGTCATGCTTATGACATTCATTGTGCTTTGTGTATTACTTATAAGCAAGAGAGGTGCAAATTCAGTAAATTTAAATTAAAAAATGCACCACATTGGACCTTTTTATTATGTGAATTACATGCATGGGCAGAACCTATGGGGAGCAGCCACTGCCTGCTGTAAGTGACGTAACTGCTGTTGATTCTGGGTGATGAGTGTGAGTAAACAAGCAGCAGTCAGTGAGCAGATTGAGTGGAAAGCACGTGTTTGCACTTGTTGGTGCAGCCGTAGCACTTCACCATTGTCCTAGAGCAGTGTTTCTCAATGGGGGCATTGGGACAACGTTGGGGGAGTGTTTGAAATGAGAAAGCTGAGGGGTGTACTGCGACCAAAATGGGGGCGTTAGTCTGTCTAAGTATCAATATCAAACGGTATGTTATGTCAATGACGGATTCCTGTGCCCCAAATCTCTATTTAGTTTGTCTGTTCTGGGTTTTTTAGTTAAGGGGATAATAACCCTGGTTCACATTCAAGCATAGTAGCTGATAGTAATGCACTTAGAAAAGAAAAGTAAAGGAAAATAAAGAAAAGAATTCTGTTCAATTAATCAAAAGAATATCAAAACCTACATCTCACTAAATAAATCAAATGGACTCATTTCCTGTGCTTCGACTGTGTTATTCACATCTGTCTAGATGTGAAAAATTTTCC
>JAPTMW010000005.1:12031101-12042203 GCA_029822955.1 Ostorhinchus angustatus
ATCTAAAATGTTTATAGATGGAGGCCACCAAGACTGACTTAAGTTTGCAGCTGAACACAAATAAACCTGAATTGTGGGCACATTCTGCCACACGGCTCACATGTGTGCACACAGACACACATGTGGATGCTTGTAAACATAAATATAAAGGATTTCTGCCAATTTTCCATGATGCTAACCAGGAGCACACAGGATGTGGATTTCAGTCCCCCTGTCATGAAACCGGCTGCTCCAGTCGGCTACTGGCGTCACATCAGTCTGTCCCCTGAACATTTGAACAACATGCACATGTCAGCGCTGTGGACGTGGTACGAGTTCCACAAACAAAAGCTCACATTGTCAGAGCGTTCCCAGTTCAAGGTGAATCATTTGGAACTGGAGACCTTGACTTTCTCCTTAAAAGTAAATGAAAGGAAATGAGAGAATGGTTTGAGACCAGGCCAAGAACCATAGTGGACACTACAGTTTGGTCTTTAAAGGCATTTAGGACAAAGATATTAGAAATATTTTGAAGATATAGCCTACATGCTACTCCGTAAATCAAACTTGAAAACTTAGGATAGAGGAGCTTGAATTTTTAAGAAACAATTAAAAATGTTAAAGTTCAGTTTTGAACATGTGTTTAATGCTACCTTTTATTATCAGGCTGTTTATGATACCATTGTTCTTTCATAAACATGTTTTATCTGCATTTTGAAAATGGTGAAGTTTTTTGAAGCACTTAATAGGATATGAAAACGGCCTTTTCTGACTTAGTTTTGATGTAGTGAACACTTGACTTTTGAGCTTTCATTATTGATTTATTCTTGGGAACTAATGTAGAGGAGGAGGGAAAAGGGGGGACGAAAACAGAATTATTCTTCTGTGTCTTCCATGAGAAATGGCAAGCGGATGCCACAGTTTACCAGGAGCAGGACTTCTACTTTTGTTAATTACAGACATTTGTAATGTAACCTGTAGTGTCACCTTCTGATGCCACTACACACCCTGGTGTATTCATCCCTAACCAGTTGATAGGAAGGTTTACTTGAAATTTCCTTGACAATTGTGTGGAAACACAAAAGTACTGCGAGTATTCATGATCTGTAAGATATTTAAAAGAAGTGTGGAAGACATTTTAAGATCTTCATGCCCCTCAGACATTTAATACTAGTTCATTATTTTCTACATAGAGGTCTTAAACCAAAAATCATTGGTTATTTACCAGTAAAGATCCACATAATTATGCACTTGTTTATTTTGAAGCATTGACTCTTCCAGTTTTCAGGTCATTATATGGAAAGATGTCTTGAAATAAGTTACCTTGAGTGTACGGTTTCTAATTGGCAGAGTCCCACTCTTATACAACCCAGTCATGTGCAGATTAAAGCTGAATGACTGAAGTGATGCTTGTTTTTGGTGATGTGGAATTTAGACTTCCATCTTCACTGACACAAACAGGAGCCCTATTTGTTTTTTGATTAGGTGTATTACGTCACTCCTGATAATTTATAGCAGATTAATTATTCATTAACATGCACTCAGTGTACTAGTGTTTCCTGGAAATTAAGCTCCATCTGTCCTGGATGCCTTTATTGCTTCACAGGTTTTGTATTAACTGGTAAACTTTCTTAAACTTCAGGTTAACTTTTTCAAATGAGTTTCCTTTCTTTCCTTCTTTTTTTTTCTTTCTTCTTCTTTTTTTTTTGAAAGTATACCCTCAGTGGAGAGTCATGGTACAGTTTGCAGTGGCGTGCTAAGCTCTCGATGCTTTGTCATTGTTGTGTAAAGCCATCCTTTGTGTTGGTTCAGCCATGTAGATAATGTTCACTAACTCATCCTGTGTTGTCTGTACTGTTCTCTGGGCTGTGGACACCAGTGAGAACCCTCAACAGCACCAGATGCATTTCTTGAGTTGCACTCAAGCTGATTTTGCAGCTGTCTTTTGCACAAAAAAACAGCAAACTGTGAAAGAATGTTGGGGCTGACCTTAACGCTAATGGCTAAACTTGTCATTTATGTCGAGCAGGAAGAGGAACTCAAACATTCGAACAATATTTAATGCAAATTCTCTCATTAGTCTTCCTTTCCACTGTGTTATTGTTCATTTGTAAATTCAACTTGAATCCAGTGGTTGAGGAGTAACAGGGTTGTTCACAACTTAAATGTGACATGAAATGTGTTTAACCTGTGACATCTACTCTTTTCATGGAACCCTAAGGAAACGTCAATGGAACTGTCATGTAGGGTTATAAAAGAAAACATTTAAATCCAAACATCATGAAGTTTGACGCAGCGTCTCACTTGTCTTCCACCACACTGTGACTGTGACAGTGTTTATTCGTATTAACTCCTTAGTTAAAATTCAGTGATCTATGAAAGAGCAGCATGGGTTTGAACCATGTGGAATGGAGGTGAAACAAAGAAGCACAGGTAGAATGGGTATGACATTTAAGTAAATCTGAAAACTGAGCTGAACCTAGCATGTTTCAGTCCATATTGACCTCTTTAACCCCTCGAACACAGGGCTGCTTGTGTTTATTAGATTTATTACACAACCTTGTCATTTATCTATTACGACTTAAGGTTCCATTTACTTCTACCAAAGAACAAGGGTAAGAAAAATGTTTAATCAACATATTGGGATTTTGTTTGCAGTATTAGGGCCTTAGTCCCAGGTAGATCACACATATTAGACCCTTGACGTTTAAGAACAGTGTTGCGTGAAATAAATTTTCCACTTGAGGAAACAGCAATTCTGTTATGTAACTGTTGTCACACTGTCCACATTACCTAGTCATTTACTTCTGTTTTTACGTTAACCAAAACAAACCCATGAGTGTTTTCAGCTGCTGCCTTGTCCAGTCTCTAAGTCAAAGTGGAAGTCCAACAGAATCATCTGACTTTGTAATGCTGTCATGTCAAAGCCTTGTCTTCATCTCAATATCCCAGGACTGTCTTATTTTTTGACTGAAACAACAGCTGTGTTTGCGTTTGACCAACCTCACAGTCAGCTTTGCAAGGCCACCGCAAATCTTCTCGTCCTTTTTGGTCTCCTCCTGGAGGAACAACTAGGCTAACTTCTCAAGACTAGATTAGGACCCAGTTCCTCTAGATCTTGCAGATCAGTTTTGTTCACAGAGTATTAGCTCATGGCAACACTAAGAAGCCAGCATTTCTACATTCCTTGGCTTCAACTTCCAAAGAAAAATCTGACGAAGCAAACACAACACAGTTAATGGTATACTGTATTTTTCTTCTGAATAGTAAGAAAAACGGGACTTATACAAAAATAGCTGCCTACAAATTGTGATGAACCATCGTAGTCTTAATTAGAGGTGACACACAGATTGAGAACCAGATTGAAGCTGGCATGGGAAAATCCCCAAACAGATGCTCCCTGGTTGACAGTGTCCCTAATGCCACCCAAGGGCAGCAGACCTTAATGTCAGCGCTGCATAATTACATCAGCATGACCTGACATCGCTTCGAGCTAAGAAGAGCATGTCCCACTATCCAGCTGTTTGTCACTTGGTCTCCAGTGCTGATTGTATTATATGTCCAACATATGGAACCGCTGAACACAGCACTGAGTTGGCCATGTTGAGTCAAAACTGAAGTTTTAGGTGACCTACATCACAGGTGTCAAATTTGCAGCCCAAATCGGGCCACCAAAGGGTCCAATCCAGCCTGTGGGATGAATTTGTGAAATTTAAAAATAACACTGAAAATATGAACAATCAAGGGTGTCAAAACCATTTTAATTCAGGTTCAACATACAGACCAATTTGATCTCAAGTGGGTCAGACCAGTAAAATACTCTCATAATAACCTGTAAATAATGAAACCCTCCAAATTTCTCTTTAAGTGCAAAAAAGTAAAATTAAATGAAAATGTTAACATTTACAAACTATCATTTTACTGAAAATGTGAATAACTGGAACAGATATGAACATGAAATGTTTTAAGAGAAGTCAGTCCAATATTCTGCCTGTTATTAAATTTTTTGTTTATTTGTAATGTAAGGTGTAATGCACATGTGTAAATGATAGACTGAGGTTTAATATTGTTAAAATAAAATGAAGTACATTTCAGGTTGTTCGTGACTTTTAAGGAAACTTTGTAGATGTAAACATTGTCATAATATAATGTAACTTTTTTCACTCTTATTATTTTACTGGTATGACCCACTTGAGATTATATTGGGCTGAACTGTCCCCTGAACTAAAAGGACTTTGACGCCCTGATCTATGTGAACTAGTGTCGTTTCTGCGCCTGTGGCTCTTCTGTTCAGTTTCACATGTATATCTGCTGCAGCCCATTAACAGAGCCTGTGCGTCATTGCCCAGAGCTGGATGATATCATGACTTCACCGTTAAAGGGTCACTGTACTCCAGTCTGTAGAGATTTCTTTTTATGAAGAACAATGGGTGAGACAGCAAATAGCTAAAGTAAAAGAATGGCATTCTTAGTCAGACACTTGCGTCGTCTGTGTCATAACCTGATGTCTCCCGAGGAAAGAATTTCTCCTTTAATTTCCTGCTTCGTCCCATGTGCCTGTGTAGACCGGCTATCTTTTGGACTGATCCCAGCTCGGCTCCTGCCAACAGTTTAATTTTTACCCGTACTGGTTTCTTTGTTGGATACCTGATAGTTGGACTCCGGCATACTGTTTACATTGTGTTTTGAACTAGTCCTCCCTGGAGTCGGGCACTAAGACACATCCTTCTATTGTCTTACTGTGTCCATAAAGGAGAAGAGCTGAGAATCTCATATTGTCTCTATGATGTAACTCCACCCACCTAAAACACATGTAAAAGCATTTGCACCAACTGATACCCGTTTCCCTGAGTCTGAAGTTTATCTTCGGTCTGAAATTACCTATGAAGTTCCCTACCAAGAATTGAAATTGATATTGTGTGTGCTTTGTTGCAGGAACATCTGGTTTGAGTTGAGTTACTACAGAGTATTCAGTGGTTCAGTGTCACTGTTTTGTTAATCTAGCATTGCCAAAGAAAAGAAGCTTCCTCTCACCTTGTAGATAAAATAAATGGATAACAGAGACATAGTGGTCATAGTGGAATTCGTTTACAGTGGTGCCGCCGTAAGTTTTATCAGTATTCTGCACATTTGTCTGTTTATATGTTACACTGATGAATTCAATTGAACAATATAAGCCTTGTATTGCTTTTAAAACACATTATGAAACATTTTGCCTTTCTGGGGGTAGACGTGAATGTATTTGGAGGGATGATGGATCTGGAGAAGAGCAAGAGGTCAAACTAATTGACCAAATGCTAACTTACTGAAACCACCAGCTATGCTATTATATACAGTAGGAACTCCAACTAAACATAACTTTAAATTGGGCTACTTACCAATATTCATACCTACAGTAACCGTTATGGTAAGTTCAGACATGCTAATTGGTATAGTATGCTATTGCGGACAGAGATCCCACCCCCTTCTGTTGTGCCCCATGGGACCCAACTTCAGAAAAAAATGTGTAAATGGTGGACAATGGAGACAGAAGAGAGTTTGAGTAGAATAAGTGCTTTCACATGTTATACTTCTCATTTTTATGAGACAAGAAATGTGTGGTTTGTGACGAAGGTGGTAATTAACTGTCTATTATTGAGTTGAACAGCTGAATGGATTGCATTTTTTTTTTTTTTTTGCACATGATGCACCTCATCAACACCAAAATCACCACTGCCTTGGTAGATTTCATCATCGTCTTTAAGATGGAAAAGTATTAAAATAGGGAAATGTCATGTAGAAGCTGTGGAGACATCTTCAGCTTAATGCTGACCTTAACTAATGCAGTCCAGTGCTGTACAGATGTGCTTGTCTGTAACTTTTAAATATTAACTCTTTTCTAAAGACTGTCTTCTGAAATAAATGAGAAAGTGGTTCTTATTGTGTCACTGACATTAGGTGATGTTAGTTAGCCAGTAGTGTCATACAAATGAAGCCTGACTGGTTGTTGAAATTCTAACTATATTATGCGTTATGCATTGACAACATTTTATGTGAAAATGAGTCTGTTTTTAAGCTTTTAAAATCAAACCAATACCGAACCTGATGATCGCTTTGGTTGACTAACAACTGTTGTCATCATTTTAGCCAAAATCCTGAACAGCTTGGATATGTACCATGGCAGCATATGGTGTCTTTTAATAAGAGTGTTAAATAAAACCCATCCTTAGAAAAGAGTCCTGCTCCCGGTGGAACAGGAGCCAGTCCAGACGGGATTGTGGTGTTCTGCAGCCTGCTGAGCTGCTCGGCCAGATCCCGGCAGCGCTGCTGAGTCATGGCGGGGACACGGGCGGGGTGTACATGCTGACAGATGGCCCAGGTGGAGTGATGCTGAGTGATGCTCCAGCCACCCCCCTCCTCGACACAGCTCTGCTCATGCCACTGCCCTGGCACTCATGGATAATTTATAGCACCTATTTATATGCCCATTGTAACAGTCTCACCGCTGAGAGATATTCATTCACATCTGTGTCGTGTTTCCTCTTCATCTCTACATTACTATAGAACCTTGTGCATTTCAGCATATTCTTTTACAAGTAAGTCTGTCTGGATCCAAATGTGATAAGACTCGTATTTCACACAACACCCATGTAAAACTTCACACTCTGCTTCCCTTTAAAGGAGACATTTTTTTTGTATTTGACTATTAAATGCCGTCAGTTGTATTTTTCTGTTTTTCTCTTTGGTTAAGTAGAACTGGCCAAAAATGTCCTGATAAAAAAAAAAAAAAAGAAAGTCACACTGTCAAGTCATTATTTCTTTAAAGGTGGGCTGGGCAGTATATTGAATTTATTTGAATAATTAAAGTTTTGCTTTCTGAAAATCATTGAAAATGCTTAAATCACAATATAGATTATTCCTTTTGGAAACTTTAAATAAATTTCAAATGTTTCTCTTGTTATATTCACAGTGAATGTGTTTCTTGAGTTAAATATGACATACAATTTTTGATAAAGAAAGTATTTTTCAGTCAAGTTTAATCTTCAATTCATGTAGCCAGAAAACAACCGAATAAAACTGTAAATTGTCCGTAGCACTGGAAAAAAATCAAGGCATAATTTTTTTGTCCATATCACCCTGCTCTGAATTTGGTACTGATTTTAAAACTGAAGAAACCAGATGAGTATTATTCCAGAAGTGACAGTATCCTACAACATAAAAGCATTTTGTTTTATTGTCAGCAAAACAAAAAATTTAATGTGAAAATATTAAAAAAAAGAATTGCTGTTGCACTGACAGTTATTATCATTATTGTTTTTACAGCCGGGCTTGAAGTCGGTTTAATGTGTAACTTTCCTCTGTTATTTTAAAGAGGAAGGGTGTGGTTTTACTGATGTGTTGCAGTCCGCTCCTCAGCTGTTAAACTAATCTTTATCTTTATAGCTGGAATAATTATCAGACACTCTTGGATTCAGGGGAACTATAGTACAGAGGAATGTACATTAAGAAAATTTTACGAAATTTTGGTGCTACTGATTTCTTATCTAATCTTAATGTTGACGTACAACTTGCCTCTTTCAGTCTGAGAGAAAAAAAGGTACTGGTGTGCAGAATTCAGAGGAATAGTATCAGTGCACATCATCAGTAACAACATTGATTCACCTCTGAGATGCAATATTGCTGTCAGTACAGCATATCTTTGGGATCTTGCGTGGTCTCAGTCTGCAACAGAACCATCACTTCTCATCTTAAACTAGGATGAAATCAGTGCTGTGGAGGGTGCACCTTCTATTTAGCATCCAGACAGTATTATGCACAATTATGTAATGCTAATACGCTCATTTAGCTGGCGTTAGTCTCTGTGGATACGCATGTTCGTGTTCTCGTCGGTGATCTCAAACCCTGAGGACGTGCCTCACTACTGATCAATGAACACGCATCAGAACTCTATCCACACGCTTGTTTCCACTGCTGTAAAATGAAACGCACGCAGGAGGATCCATAAACCCAAGGTCATCCATATCAGAAAACTGTCTGCAGAAGAAATGCAAACATTGAATAAAATGATTAAGTTACAGAGCAGAACTTCTCCATTATTAAAATGGCAGATGTGCGATGTAAGAAGAACCTGTGTGTGTTTCTTAAACCGTGTTGCTAATGGGACATGTTTTACGCTAAGTATCGTATTATCTGTATTAAATGTATTCTCATGGCACACTGTGGTACATGGTGTTATATAACTTACCCCTACCATCTCCTGTCTATAGTCTAAAAATACACCATTATGGACTCTTTACTGAATGGGACCATTGAGTTGTCGCTGTGCATCGATGGCCTCCGGACTTATGTACGAGTCGATGCTAACTCTTATCAGACGAGCATGAAAAGCTTTTTTCTGGGCGTGTTTCTGTGCTCCATTAAGCAACATATCTTGAACATCCTCTCACCTGCTCACTATGAAAGTTAAATATTTGATTTCATCTCATTGTAATAGCAGAAAAACAGGCTGTATGTGTGTTTCCCATAAGAATTGTACTGCGTCTGTGGTGTGTGGAGCTCCATGTTTACTTATTTGAATTTATTTGAACGATTACTCATTCATATTTTTTACAACTTTAATTAAAATTAACTGAAGAAACTATATGGGAGACCAGAGGTTGTCTGTGACTTGTTGGCTATTAGTATATTAATCAAAAATGTTAAATTACTACAATTTTACAGTTGAAGTCTTCATATTTTTTAGTCTTCATATGGCAGCAACAGGCAGACACAGCGCCCCCTTACTGTGGTTTTGACACTGCTTTTCATCACATGAAAGTGATGTGAATGTTCTGTCAGTTCTGTTTGTTTTTTTTGTCCTTGGATAAGTTATCTGTTAAGTTATTTTTCACCACGTGAGAAAATGGATGTTTGGTGTGAGAGATGATGGGAATCTGAGCATGATCAAACTAATAACGGACCAGTTTCTGTCATTGTATGAAACACAATGTCCCGCGCAAATCATCATGATAACTTACTTGCTCTTCCAAAAGATGATCACTATTAATGCTACTCTAGATGAACAGTATTAATGCTCATGCTCACATCGTAAAATAATTTTTTGAGCGATCAGTTTAATTTCACCAAATGTTATAATGTTAACAGGTTCCAAGTTTGTCCCAAAATTTTAATTTACAATCAGGTCCATTTGGATACAGTTGAAGTGTGCATGTTCAGCTTTAATTCAAGGTGTTAAAAGGGAAGAACCATAGTGTTTGGTGATGTCCATGGGTTCCAGATTTCAGGCTGTCATTTACTGTGAAGTTATTTATTTATTTATTTAAATATAAATCTTTTTATTGGATTTTTCGTACACACACAGAAATATCTGACATATAGAATGTTTCCAGGAAATCTAGTTGAAAGGTAGTAGGAAGTTGTCTTACTCGGTGTATATTGAGAACAGCAGGTTTAATCTAAGCCAGAACGGCTTCTATGAATGAACCATAATTAACCATTATCCCCTCCCACCCACCTGGCATCGAGTCACACTCTGGGTGAATAGTAATTCTATCGCAGTACTCTATGAAGGACTACCAGGGTTTGTTGAAAACATTACTAGAACCCGCAGTTGAGAATCTAACCTTCTCAAGTCTGATATGAGTTAGGACTTCTCTAAGCCAGCTCTTGCGTGAAGGGGGAGAACATGTTTCCACTTTAGCAAAATAAGGCGTCTGGCCAATGGAGTTGTGAAGGCCAATACCCGGTGCTTTGTCACAGGGAGAATGAGTGTTGGAAGTGCGGAAGAACCAAACAAAGCCGTGTATGGCTCAGGACCAAGGTCCATATCAAGGACTATTGGAAGTGTGTCAAAAAATTTGGCACCAAAAGCCCGAGTGCAAAGTAAATTTGTAATAATATAAAGTCATTGTTTGTCCGATTACTTCTGAGACACTAAAAATGGACGGACATTAAAATGGTTGTAATTCCTTCCTTAACTGTTAATGCAGTTTTTTTGTTAAACGCCTTGAATTAAAGCTGAAAGTCCACACTTCCATCACATCTTAACCGCTTCATTTCAATTCCACTGTAGAGGTGTACAAACGCAAAAATCCAAAACTCGTGCCATTGTCTAAATCTGACTGTACATCGCTGGCAACACGGTTCAGCAAGACCCTGCTCACCATGGCATTTTTGTTGGTAAAAAATACACTATGACAGGCCGCCACAGGCTGCATCATTAATTAGAAACACTGTCGTCAAAGAGAATAGCCTTAAAACCCTGATAATGAAGCAGTAATTTACAAAACGGGTCACTAGTACATTTATTAGGTGGTTCAAATAAAGTCAGTGAGATCAGAATGACTCACAGTGCATGACTCCTTTTATAGAGACAACTTTTTTAATAGCAGTGCATTTTGAGCGGGTGTTTTTTGGAAGCCAGCATCTACTGGTTGTTAATAGTATTACACTTGTGCATATTTGTGCATTGGCTTCCGTTTTGAGCCATGACTGCCACACATTTCAGTGCCTGGCAAACACACTGCTGTACGCGTTACTGTGATTATTGCGGCTGACTTTGGTTGTAAGCTGTTGTAAAGTATGTTTTATAAGGTCTCGTTGTTAGGCTAATTTTACGTGCAGTCCTACTTTTGGGGGTGGGGGTTACAGAAACGCAGTGTTGTAATCGTATGTTGTGTACGCTGGCAGGGAGCCCACAAACGTCACAACATTGTCTGTGCACAGGGGGGAGGCTTCCTGTGTTGTAAATGCAAGGACACACATCCTCTGTGAATAGATGTGTTTTTAAAGATCCTGTTGTCAAGGATGAAGATGGAAATGAAAGCTTTTCAACTAGATTACTTGCTTTTTTTTCATCTTGGAGGGACCATATCGTATATATTCTCAATCTCTTACCGTAATGTTTTTAGTCATTTGAACTTGGCATCAGCTTTTCCACTTTTTTGCTGCAATTTTAACACTCAACATTCTGTGTGAAATCAGTTTGACTTTTTCTCCTCCTGGTTCCACAGGGAAGAAAATCCGCTAAATACATGATTAACCCAATATGGAAAGAAGACACCTCATTTCCCTTTGGGGTCAATGTTGAATTGAACAATTTCTTGAGTTATTTAAGTCATCGATTTAAATACATTTTTTATTGT
>JAPTMW010000005.1:12328284-12339495 GCA_029822955.1 Ostorhinchus angustatus
ATGTAAATCAACAGATCAAACTGAGTGTTTTACCTGTAATGAGAGATGGTTTTTCACCTAATATCTGGACAACAGCAAAAGTTATTCAGATACAGCTTAATTATTTAAAGCCAACATACATAGTAGCCGTCGAGGGTCTTATCTGGATTACAACAAATGCACAGTATGTATGTAGTATTTACACTAGGCCTCTGTTGTGTATTTTGTTGTGTACCTTTATCATGTGTTTCTGGTGATATTTGAATTCAGAGACATCTATAATTTATTTGCTGTAACTCTCCATCTCATTGGTTGTTTGTCAATACCCTGACATATCTAGTTAAAATACAAGTAAATATTAATACCCTTGTGGCTGTTTCACTAACAGGAGACAACAAACTTTAATATGTAATATGTCACCAAATACAATGTGAAAAAAGCTGCCAGCTATGATTGAGATGCTCTAAATAGAGTCGTGTATTGTGTATTTTTAGGGATTTGATTGTGAATAGCAGTGGGTCTGACATGTGGCAGTCAATATCTTTCCCTGTTGTATTGATTGAGAGACATGTAGCTGCAGAATGTGGATATATTGCGTGTTTATGTTTTCATACATTTTCTGATATTTATCTTGAGATGTATTAATTTAAAATGTACAGCACTTTTAAGAAGATTCATAGTTGCATTTACTAGCTGTTGTTAACCTCTAGCTAATTCCTCCAGTGTTTCTTCAAGGCTTTGTCTAACCTGTGTTTCTGCAGGTTTTCATACATGGTGATGTGTTGTTCCGGGTTTGGTCTAATATGGCTTTTATTTTTGTGTTCTTCTTTTATAATTTCAGTGAACAGTCCCGTTTCCTCAAAGGTCCAAATCTGTCTCTATGTAATAGTTTAGTTGAAGAATCAGTATCATAATGTACTTCATTAATCCTTTTTTTCCATTATGAATTCTTTTAATTTTCCATTTTTTATGCTCAAATTAAAAACTGCTGGATGGTAAAATAAAAAAAACCCAAACCTGTAAAACACACAAATACTTAACAGGACTCATAACAGTAATAATGAATATCTGCCATTATAACATAGACACATACAGTAAATACTTAGAAACATAATTTATGTTCGAATCCTGCTCTATCCAAGTCATATGCCGTTGTGTCCTTGAGCAAGACACTTCACCGACCGTGCCTCCAGTGTCACTCATACTGGGCCATGAATGTGTGTGAATGTTCGGTGGTGGTCCGAGGGACGGTTTGGTGTGAACTGGCAGCCACGCTCCCATCAGTCTGCCCCAGGCCAGCTGTGGCTACATCTGTAGTTTACCACCACCAGAGTGAGAATGTGAGAGTGAATGAATTATGGATCAATAATGTAAAGTGCTTTAGGTGCCTTGAAAAGTGCTATAGAAATCTAATCCATTATTATTATTATTATTATTATTATTATTATTATTATTATTATTATTAATAAATCAGAATCATCTTTATTCACCAACTTTGTAAACACATTCAAGGAGTTCTTTGCCAATAGATGTCATCTCTCTAGTAAATTATTAGGCAATGGCTACGGCACAGTACTGTGGCATGAAATATCGGTTTGTCTATTGACAAATTCTGCACTCTGAACATTGTCCCAGTGGTTGATTTATATTCATCAAAAACCCGGGCAAATTCCTTATACAGTATGAGGCAAAACAGTCACCACGTTTTATGTTGTTTGCCTGCTGCTGAAACTGAAAGTGTGAATAGTTGCACAGACCTGGTTCCACTAACTGGTACTCTAGGCTTTTCCTGTAACTGGATAGGCACAGGGCATGTGTGATGCTTATTGCCACAGGACTGTGGCAGCAGGGGGACAGGTTACAGGTTACCAGTCTGCACATGATATAATGAGGGTGGTGATTGGCTCTGTGGTAATAGACAAATGAGAAAGTAGTCAAACAGTGCTGTGGAAATAGCCACTTTGACTTATAAATGCAAGATATGATAAAAAAAAATGTAAGAATGTAAAATAAGACTCTCTATATATAAACTCCATATATATAATTTCAACGTCTGTACAGTTTAGTGCATTTAAAAAAAAAAAAAAATCTTTTTTATATACAATTGGGATATCAGTCTCACACTAAACAGGACCACACTGGTTGGATAAATATGGTGTAAAAGATTGTCTGTGAGAGTTTTCAGCTCTAAAAGATTTGACGCAGCAGTGAAAGGTGAGAAGTGGAAACAGAAAGGTCTCTGAAGTGTTCAGGCTCGGGGGGGTTGGATCTCGATGAAAACCTCCCAGGGATCGACACCATACAGGTCATTTCCTTGTGTATTTTTTAAATCTCAGTTTTTGCATGTACTTTGACTTTTAGACACTTGATTCTATAAACTAGTGACTAAAAGTGTGTGTTCAGTCTAGTGAGAATGTAACAAAAAAGTGCATGAATGAAGCCAAGTCTACATGAGCTCACAGACACAGTTAGTTGGCCTCGGTGTACCTCGGGTTCTGTAGGTTACACACTGAGAGGCCCAACACTTTAGCAGTTTAGCACTTTGATGGAGCCACAGGAAATCCATACAAAATAAACACCATCAGCTTGTTACTACAAGTGAAAAATTATGGCCCATGTGGAGTCAACATGGACCATCATTTTTCTTTGCTACGTATTAGCGAAATCTTGACTTGTAAGGATGTGGAGTCAGGATAATATTGTAGAAAAGTTGTATTTTAGTATCGTATGTTACACACAACGCAATTTAAGGTGAAGGAAAGTTAGGAAAAAGAGCTACAGAAGAAAGGCTTTTCCACAAAATCAGTACAACAGAACATAAGGCTCTGACGTAGCAGTGACTGTTTCAGGCTCTTTTAATTAAACAATTATTCATGCGCATCCCTAAAATCTAGATGACCTGACAGTGAGTCTGTTTACATGTATAATAATACTCCGATCATTATCCAGTGTCAGGAGTTATCAGATAATTCAAGTGATCATGTAAACAGCAGAATCTGATATCTTTATAACAGCAGTAATCTGATTATGATAAAGCAGATTAGCACAGCTGGATTTCTTCCCAATTCTCCAATGTTGGTTAATCTGATTTATTTCATTCTTTTACTTCTGCACATGTACAAAAACAATTAAATCGTAGAAAATGGAAGTGACGTAGTCAAAAGTGAGCAGAAGACAATGAGACATTCGAGTCTTCCATCACTATGTGTATATTTTTATAGTCATGTAAACAGGCTCAGTTTTTCATTCTATTGTGCAAAGGTGAGGCCACTTTCCCAAACTTCTGTGCTGATCCACAGAGCAGAGCAGTACAGTTATATGTGACTATACGTACAGGTGTGAGAGGCCTGAACCTCCTGTCACAGGTTAGATTATCCACAGAGTCCAGAGAGTGGGTAGACTTCTTGTTTTTTCTTAGACTATTCTGTTATAGTATGCTGTAGAGTCGAGTTGTACATCCCAAAACTGGTCTTGAAGTTGTGGTTGGTCTCTAGATCACTTGTTGAAAATCTTGATCTTGTCGTGGTACTGGACTCTGGGTTTTATTTCAAGACAGTGATGACCACAGCTGGTTGGATGTAACAACATTTCCAGGGCATTTATTGATTTATTTGTTTGTTTTTGGGATAAAAGTTTTTGCTTAGCTTGACAGAACTTCTTTTATTCTACTACTCACTGACATCATCATTCACTGGTCTTGGTCTTGGTCTAGACCCTCAGAGTCTTGGGCCCAATCCCAGTTCACCCCTTGGCTGTCCCCCTTACCCCTCCCCCCTTGACCCTTGCACTTGGCACTACAACTCTGTTTCAAGGGGAAGGGGTTGAAACATTCCCTTATGAAATGAAACAACCCTTTGAGGCCTGTTACTTCAGTTGATCAAATGATTAAGTTGTTTACGAAGAAAATACGTATATTTGTGTGTTTCTTTCATCACACTGCTGCACTTTTTTGCTGTGTTTACCTCTATCTTGCCGATGATTCAAACAGAATCCTGGGAGATTTCTCACACCCCTCTGTTTGTAGTGTGCTCCTGAAAAATCTCCTTTTCAAGGGTCAAACAGCCTTCCCCCTTAGACCTTCCCTGCCGACTCATCAAGAATCGGGACAGCCTTAGTCCTTCACGTGAATGTACAAAATGGAGGGGGAGGGCCAAGGGGTGAAATGGGATCGGGCCTTGGTGTTGTCTTGATCTCTACGCTCTGGTCATGTCTTGGCCTTGACCACCACACTACTGGTGGAATTTTTATTTAAAGAAGCCTTAAAACTGTGAAGCACTGCACCTTTAAAAAACTGAAATGATAAAACTGTGACTTTATCTTCAAAAAATAAATGTGAAATGATTATGATAATCAAAATAGTCCCATTGATTTAACAATTTATAACAACCACATTTACCTACCATCAGAGATGCACAGTTCAGAACAACAGAGGCCACTGGGGAGTCAAACAAAGCACTACATGGAAGCACATTTAAGACGACTAAGCAGAACTGAAGCAGAACTGAATGGAGGGCAGGTTTGTTGAACAGCACTCCTTCCATACAGTCCATCAGATCATGTCCGCTGAGTGTGATCCAGAGTTTCTTATGCTGATGTAAGCTTCCTCGACGATGACTTGTGGGGAATCGTCTTATTAAATGTTGTTTTTAATCAAGTGAAGCTCAGGAGCAGGTTTGTCGGCCTTAGTGTTTTATACTGGACCACAAACTGCTCCCTCGTCTTACCTCGAGATTCAGGGAGAAAAATATTTAAGCAATAAAAGACAGATACCAGGGGTTTAATGAAAGCTCTTCAGTCCTCATAGACCCTCCCTCAGAGGATGTAACTCTGGGTTAATAAAGATGTTTTTTCATAACCAGAAGAAAACACCTTTAGAGCTTTTTATCAGTTTTCTCCAAAAATTAACTGCTATTTTTTGTTTGACTTGCAGAATTTGACACAGTATCACATTTGTTTTATATGTTGGTTTTCATTATGATTACAGGGTAGTAGTGTACGACTGCTCTCATCATTGCACTGTAACTTGTTGTTTTTCATCCTGTGGTGACAAGATGATACCAGTCTCATATCAGTGGATGTTTTATTTTTGATTCAGGTAAGCGCACAGGCTCGTTATTATTAAATTGGAATAAAATACAAACCAATACTATGCTCTTGCTTAATTTTCCCACTTCAAATGAAAGAACCAGCCTGAAATAGGACAAGAAAATATGATTATGTTTATTTAAGGCATGTTTCCTCACTCTCAAACATATGCTTTGTATTGAAATTAATAACAGAATTAGCTTTACTTGCCAAGTTCGTAAACACAAGGGCGTCTTTGCCGGCAGTTATTGTCTCTCGAGCGTAAGATACATAAAGATCTAATAAAAATGTTTAAAAAAAAAAAGAAATAAGAAAACATACATTAGCTCTGTATACATAAAACAGAGGTAGACTTACTTCATCTTGGTGTTTCACCATATGAAATGCAGGACCATATGAAGTATTGTCATTATCAGTCACAATAACTTTCCCTGTACAAAGAACAGTATAATATCAACTTTCTGTCAAAATGAAGTGAATGGCTTAAACTACTATCAGTAACACATACAGGTAGATGTTCAGGTGACACCACTGCCTGTTTAGTCTGTGTAAATAACAGCTGTCAGTCAGTCAGGGTTGAATATGTTGTGAAGGTGCTGTTGTGTTGAACGTGTCTGGTCATAAGAGAACCAATGCTTCCTTTGGTCCTTAAACTGTCAAAGGTCAGACCAATTCATGTAAGGAGAATTTGCATCAGAGGAGGCATCTTCTGCAGTGTTCCTGAGGACCACACTTACTCATACTTACTTGGTGGATGTTTTGTGGGTGGTGTTCACTGTCCGCTCGGTGGATTTTGTGTCTTGTTTGCAGTACAACTCCCTGCGCACAGGATGTACTGCATCATGTGAGAGGTCAGTTAATATATGTCAGTAATGTGAAATCATAGAATTTGCTTGTGAGTGTGTTTTCTTCCTCCATTTGACCTCGAAATTGACCTAGAAATTCAACACCATAGAAGAAGCTTTGAGGTAGTGCTGAAAAGTAAGTGAGTCGTGTGTTTGTTTGCGTCTGTTAGCCTTTGAATACCTTGTTTCTCGTCAAAGATTGCATCACTGTGGCATTCTGAGGTTCAGTCACGGATTTGTCGCTTTGTCCCAAATGTGGATGAAATAGCAAAGTGCATTTATTCATCATTGTGATAGTAGAGACGGTAAATAATAAACATATTAATGAAGTTCGTAATACCCTCTCTATACTTTACTTTGGGTCCCACGGAGGCAGACAGATTCATATTTTAGGTGTCAAGCTGAATTCATTACATTACACACACTGTAGGGCTGCATCGTTTCAGAAACAGGACTTCATGAGGCAAACTGCTGCATCAACGCAATTGGCCATCGTAAATAGGGAGTAGCCTACTCACAGGTAAAAGGTGAAGTAAAAAAACAAACAAACATAATTTTAGCACAATTCACAGTGCCCATAAACATAATCACAGTGATAGTAATAAACAAAATCTGGAAAAAGAATAACGAGATGTAGGTGTTTGGGAACCCCTCCATTAAATAAACTTGTAACTCTAACATTAAACAGGTATAGTATACTTTGCATATTTTTTCTGACCACTTTTTGCGAATTCAGATTCACAGTTTTCTATAAATTCTAACCTAAATGGCCTCCTCAGAGACATCATTATTGTAGTTTTGCTTCATGCCGTTTCTTTTGCTCTATGTAAGCTATCCATTATTCATTTTTAAATGAGGAGCTGCACTATGTGGGATATGTCACTGTGAAGTTTTAGCAGCTTTATTTTATTAGAAACCAAAGGACCCGGTGTGTTCAGCATTAATCAAAGGCCAGACCCCTGCAGGTGAGGATCCAGGAGTAAATCCTGGTCCCAGACTCAGCAGGCCGTCCAGGACTCTAAATATGCTCCGTTCCCCTGGAGAGTGTGAAGCAAAGACGGAGGAGGAGGAGGAGGGTGCACAAAGTCAACCCAAAGAAACAACAGAGGAAGCAGCAGGAGCTCCTTAAAGCCCTGTTCTGTTTGGATATGGCAGCTGATCAACGGCCCAGCTCCACACTACAAAAACAAGCCTCGTGAAAACTTTGCAGATTGGGTTTCAGCGCCTCCTGCCCCGGCAGCCGCAGGTTGTCCTCCTCCCGCCGTCTCCGCCATCATCTAACCACAGTGATTGATGCTACTGGTTGTCTGACCCCACCTTGACTTCAAAAAGAGGCAACATGAAACATTCAGAGTGTGGAGAGCAGGGAGTCTGGGTCCCTGCACTACTGTCTGAGGAAACCCCACAGTCTGCATCAGTGAGCGGATGCACTTATAACATGTGATCACCTCTGTTTGGAACTTACAATACACATACATCACAGGTTAACGCTGCTGATGTTTCCATCTTTATCATTTTACTATTCATAATTATCAGTGTACAAAGTATTACAGCTACATAGTTTACTAAAAAACACTGAAATTTTAAGATGGGAATCATGATGATGATGATATTATTGAAAAAATATATTACAAGAATAAAGTAGTAAGCTGAGCCAAATATTGCAGTTTCAACAACTGTTTAGTTTTGATCATTTTTGCTGCTGAACCAACAGGTTTATTATTTGATGTTACGTGATTTCTTAATTTTTATTAAGAAATGTCTTACAGAAATTTAAGTAGTATTATTGTTCTCTCAAAATGTCAAAAAACATGAAATACCATATTATTTCTCAATAGGACCTTATCAGTTTTTCATTTTATTGTTAATATCAGAATTGTAGTTGTGAAATTTTTAGTTTAATTTATATATATATATATATATATGTGTGTGTGTGTGTGTGTGTGTGTGTATTAGGGCTGTCAAAATGTACACGTTAACGCAGATTAATCCATCATCATGATTAATCTGATATAGAAATTTAACACAACCCATCTGCAGCACAGAATGACTCTGATCGTCTCTGCCAACACATTTGGGGCAGTTTGTCCAAGTACAATTACTGTCGCGCATGAACAAATGGGCAGTTGATCCGGTAGTGACAGGCAGCAGAACCAGCCCATAAAGATGGAAGAGGCGAAAACAGCACGTTGGCCTCTGGATGGAAATATGAGGACAAAAAAACCAGACGGAACAGTTGTTTCAAGTTGTTTTGTTGAAGCTGTTGAAGGTGTTTAATAAACACAGTAAGTGCATATATATTCCCTTCTTTCTTGACTTTGTTTGCTCATGCAAAATGAAACGCGATTAATATAGATTAAAAATGAATGATATTTAATCATGATTAATCCAAATTAATCCACAACAACCCTGTAATTAATCTAATTAAAAGTTGTAATCGTTTGACAGCACTATTTTTTTTATTTTTTTTTGCATCAATACATTGTGGAAAACCACGCAGATTTTCATTCAGGTTGTGTTACATTGTTCATTGCCTATGTGGGGTTGTGTTTCTGTTTTAGACAATTATTTTCAGCACTAGGATAAATTTTCT
Organism: Ostorhinchus angustatus; assembly: GCA_029822955.1. Classification (NCBI taxonomy): domain Eukaryota; kingdom Metazoa; phylum Chordata; class Actinopteri; order Kurtiformes; family Apogonidae; genus Ostorhinchus; species Ostorhinchus angustatus. The sequence continues at coordinate 12,336,787 of JAPTMW010000005.1, forward strand.
CTCCTTAGTCCATGACATTAATGTTACTGCTGAGGTAACTCTTTGTCATGTTTCTCATTCATGCATTTTGTTCTTTATGAGGGAAGTCTCACAACATCTGGAAAGTGACTAAATCAACTTTGTTTTATGGTGTCAGTAAAAGGCAGATTCTAAATCTTATGCCTCATATGCTAGAACAATGAAATAAGAAGCAAAAGACAAAAAAAACCTCAGAAATACATGAAATTGACAAATAATCCAGATTAGAGCACAGACCAACAATGCAACGCAAAATGATTAAAGATTTGCGCCATTATATAAAATACAAAGAAAACCCGTTGAACTACGAGAAAAACTTAATATCAAAGAAAAAGAAGAACATATGTAAATGTGAGTACACTGATATGTACTGCCTCTCCTTTTCTATAGGTAGTTTCCTGTCGTTTTATGGCAGCAGATTAGGTGTTGGAGTCATTTAGGAAGTGATCTGTGTTTCCTCACAAAAGCTTGGAATTCCTCTACCACACTGAGACAAACTAAAAACCTGAGAGACGCACAAATCACTGAGGCCGCCGACGTCCGATTCATGCCTGGTCTGTTGATGATGATGATTGGTGGATTAGTCAGCCTTTGGTCATTAGTGGCACATCTGGAAATATATGGAAATAAGATACTGATTTAATGTAAAAATGACATAAATCCTCAAGGTTTGGTAGTTTATGTGGATTTCATACTGTCAAATGACTTATTATTCCTTTCCTATGTTTCCATACTTTCATCTGAATTTGCAGAAAAATATTGACATATTGAAAAAAAAAATATTTGGAGCAAATAAAGTAGTGATGTTGTCAGAAGATGGAGCTATAGACTACATTACACATGGCTCTAATAAAAAAAAGTTGTGGTAGAAGAAGCATTCCGCTGCTGTTTCCCATCTAAAATGGCAGCCATGTTTTTTCTTTTCCTTTTCATGGATGTGATGATGGAATAAGGCTGTGTTCCATTTGAACTGGGAAGTCAGAGTTTCCGAGTTCCCCATTGTGAGGTAGAGCTGAACCCTCCCTGAAGTCAGAAATCATTGAACCGACTTCACCAAAGGCGACTTCACGCAATTGATGAATAAAACCAAATACACGCTAAAATAAGTAACATAAATAAATCGCATGTGCATCACATTAGCACTCATTAAATAAATCTAAAACATGCCATGAATGACAGATATAGGTAGACTTTATTTTGAACATAAGTAGGCAAAAGACATTCCATATTTAAAAGGACACTCCAGTATATGGAAATAAATCAACCAAAAAAGAAAATAAATATAGCACAAATGTATAACAATTTCATCGTGGCTTTTTAACAATATTTTATGTCCAAAAAGGAGCAGGAACAAGTCGAGCTTATATTATCCAACCCCAGTTTTACATGACTTGGTTAATCTGCTAATGTATACAGTCCATAACAAAGAATAGATCAGTTATTAAATGACACAACAAAGAGAACAAATGATTACATACCATCAATAACTGTTACTGTTCTCCTGTTCAGTGATACTATCTGGAAAATAAGGTTTTTCTACACCTTTTTAAATTTTGTAATGTGATTTGTGATTTAAACCCTGTGCAAATATAATCCATAAAACTAACCCAGTTCAGGCTGTAACTGTGACTCTGACACTGATGGGGTGAAATCTGTGCTGCAGAGGTCTGACGAACATCACAGATCTGTTTTATGGATCTGTGTGCTCCCCTGGTCTCTGGCCATGTTAGGTGTAGCTGACTAAAAGGCAATAGCCGATAAATTGTCTGCTCTGTAGGTATTACTTTCTTGCTCCTTTTGTTTCCGCTCAGTAACGTTCACTTTTCCAGCCTCACGCTGCCTCTGCACTTCATCCACGTCTGAACGGGCAGAACTGCAGCTCTAAAAGTGTCCTCCACGTGAAGGCGTTTATGCAATGGATTCATAAAGGGCCTGCGGATCAAAGGGTGAGCCACGGCAGCAGAGCCAAACCACTGAGCCGTTGGGAGGTGGAGGGGGGCGGCAGAGGTCGGGGGGTGGAGGAGCAGAGCTACTTTGTGGTGTGAGCCATAACCTTTGGATTTATAGCATGTCCGAGGGTGGGACGGCCTGTTGGAGGAGTTGGTTAAATTAATTATTTTTATTACCGCTGACAAACCAGAGACAAAATAAGAAGCAGATCCTCCCTGTCCCCCTCAACAATAGACACAGATGGATGTGATCGTGTGGACACTGTTTTTATTTGACCCGTGCTATGTAATGTTTTTCACCGTGGCTTGGCCAGACTCTTCTACTGATTGGTTTATTGTGTCAGAGCGTCTGACCACTGTAGTAAATACTGCAGTCTGTTTTTGTGCTTTGAGCTGCTGTACGCTAATGCAGCTTCTTACATATTTAAATCCAGTTATCGCAACTTGTCTTTTTATTTTAGTCGTTTTCATCAGCAAAGTAATAGCATTTCAACAAAGAACTAGAGAACATTGAAATTTCTCAGATTATTAACCCTTAAAGACCCAAACATCCACCATCAACCAAAGTCATCAACTGATGTAAATTGTTTATTACAGTGTTTTTCAACCTTGGGTTGGGACCCCACGTGGGGTCAACTGGAATTCAAATGGGGTCGCCTGCAATTTCTAGTAATTGATAAAATAAAAAAAAACCTACTAATAAAAATGTATGATGAGTTGACAGAGACAATCCCAATCCATA
>JAPTMW010000005.1:12716029-12726801 GCA_029822955.1 Ostorhinchus angustatus
TGTCATGATGTAACTAGTTATAGACGTAACAAATTAAGCAGGAATTAAAACAGGTTGTAGAAATCCACTCGATTTTTGTCAAAATTAATATAAAAACATAGCTTTGCAGCACCTGGAGGGTTCAAATTCAAACTTTTCTGAATTATTATGGTCCCCAAATACATAAATAAATCAACCAATGACTAATAAAAGTGGGTTTTGCAAAATATGACCCCTTTAAAGTAAAAATGTACATGCAGCAGGAAATCTAGTCACAAAAAAGCCCCCACCTGGATTTAACTAAAAGTCAGAGCCTTCCACTGGATAATTACTGCAGTGACTAATATGTTTCAGTTCTTTTAGCCTTTAACTGATGCAGTGAGGAGCTTCTCATTTCTTTAACAACCATCAGTTTGTAGAGAACAAAGATTGGACTGTGTTTCAATGAGAAAAGGTCATGAGGTCTGATGAGCCCACATTGACCCTGTTCCAGAGGGAGGAGGCAGATGTAGTGATTACCCATCATGCCTAGTGCCAACAGTACAAGCCAGTTGGTCAGGTCTAGGTTCAGCAATATTATATGTTCATGACATGATGGAAATAAATACTGTGACACTGAATAGATTTACTAAAACTGTGCCACAGTGAATATGTGACATAATCCAACAAACCACTATGACTGTAGGGTTTTTTTTTTGGCCAGGTTATATATGAGTAGCAATAAATTAATTCAAAAGAAAAATGGCTTGCAGTTGTCACCAAACTCAGAGTGTATCTGACAGGGGTTGACTAACATTTGGAATCAACATACAATTGAGGTAAAAATGAAAACCATGATTATTGTTGGGCAATAAAACGATAATGAGGCTGCGTTGCATTTACATCCTCTACAGTGACCCACCCACATAAAGCAAGACCGGGGGAAAGAAACACTGACTTCAACATCTGAGATTTCGTTACTTTGCTGCTTAGCTTAATTTGTACAAAAGTAAATAAAAGCAAAACAATCATCATACTCGAGTAAAAACCATGCATTAGTCTATATAATTAAAATGGAAACTTTCCTTTCCACTAGCTCAGTTTATTTATAGAACCTAATAATTTTTTGGAATGTACAGAAATGTGCTGTATTAGTATCTTGGTATAATATAATCAATATCAGAACATGCCAAATATAGTTGGAAACTCAGTCAAGATACAGACACCAGAGGCTGGAGTAAAGACTAAAGGACTTTACCTGACACCCTTCTTGTTGGCCTCGTCGTGGGGTCGGATGTAGTCCACCTTGCCCTTGGTGATGACACAGAGGTCGATGTTGCTTCCGGAGCCCAGGTCATTAAAGATTCCGGCAGCGATGGCGTCGCGCACCAGCCGCTTGGCCTCCTCCTCCTGCAAACAAACAGTGTTAATATTCAAGAGTAAACCAGAGCACATTTCATTAACAGAAGTGAAGCGGGAGGTGAACTGGCCTCCATGTTGGGCTTGTAGCGATCCTCAAACACCGCCATGGCAGCGAGGGAGCCAGAACCTGCACCAGAAGAACAGAAGAACCAGTCAGACAATGAACAAGCAGCTTCTTCACTGTGGGAAATGAATGCAGAGTGGACACTGACCCATGGTGACGTAGGGGAGTTTGTCGGTGGAGCCGTGAGGGTAGATGCTGTAAAGGTGGGGACCATTACAGTCCACTCCACCCAGAACCAGCGCAGCCCCGATGTAGCCCTGGTACCTGAAACGCACCAGTACACAGATCAGATGTACATCAACGCACCCACAATGCTCTGAGTCAAAATAATAAGTATTTAATATTTAAATTACTACATTGCAATATATTGATTGGCTTTTGCTGCTTAAATTTGTACTTCATAATGAATTCACCCTGGTACAACTATTGTAGGAATTTCATTCATTTATACCAGAGATGGGATGTCTAAATTATCAATATCATATCAACAACTAAATATTACTCCGATACCGTCCAATAGATATTATCAGGCATCATATGTCAATATACCTTGATTGTTGCTCAGTTTTTACTTAATTACATATTTATTAACATGACTTAAATGTTCAGTTCAACAGCTATCTGCTAAAGCAACAAAGACAATACATTTAAAACAAGTTTTAATTATCATTTGGGTGAATTATCATCTGTTTTCTCTTGTTTCCTTTTTCTTTCCTTCCCTACAAAATTATCCATGCAAGAAGATTAAAACTAAATTATCAGAGGAAAAATAATGAACTAGATGCATTTCTAGCATTCCAGCCATTTAACAGGTTTCAGGAGGAGTGAGGAGTCAGAGCGTCTTTACCTGAACAGCATTTGTTTGAGCATGCGGTTCGCTGTGGCTACGCGAGGCAGCCTGCCCGTGGACAGAGAGTGCAGCTCCAGATTGGACGAGATGATCTGAGTGGTCATCTCTGTGTCTGCAGCTGTTCCAGCCCCACAACAACTGGAGAGACACGCATCAGCCATCAGTAACACAATAGTCACTACACCAGCAGGTTTCCATTCGTTTTCATAGCACAAACTCATGTTGTGTGTGTCACTTACTAAATGTTGGGGGAGATGTAGTGGATCTTGGAACAGTTCTTGTCTGCCACTACCATGCCTTCAGTTGCTCTGGTGTCAGCTCCGAGGACAACCCCATCCTTCACAGGGAAAACACGACATCATTAATATTCAATCCAATCTCCTAAAAGGGCTCTGTAACAAACTCATCCAACAGGTCAAAGCAGTGAATATTTTTGATGTAACTCATTGAAAACACACTAAAAGAAGAAAATGAGACACTGGGGACGTGTCTATTTCATTACAATCAAACAGAAAATGTGTGCGATTCCACCTTGTATGGATCTAAATATCACTAAATGATTTATTCTCAACTCTTCTCCACTAACAGGGAGAAGCTGCCATTCGGGTTTGTGTAATTAATTCTGAACATTGTGGAACACCCATAAACTCTGTTGTAAGGTGATATCAGGTTTTCCCTTTCATTGGCCTGAACAGTGATATCCTACAGATTGGACAGAGTGAATGGAAATATCATTAAAGTCTAAGAAACTAGTAAAAAAATAAAGAATGTCCAGTGGTCAGCTGATGAAACCCAGTGCTTTATGGCAATTTGGTCATCTACATGCAGAAAAGGCTAGAAAACAGCATGAGCAAAAGTAGGCTGTATGTTGAACTAATCACAGAGTTGGCCAAAGTTGGTTAAACTGACTGGAAGCAGCAAATGAATAAAAACAAAAATTTAACAGGGATCAGGAAGACTTATCACTGGACAATCTGGATAAAAATATCATATCTTAATATGTTAACCTCATGTGAGTGAGGTATGACGTGGATATTAAAAACTGAAGTGAGTTAGCTTTTAAGTTTTCAGCCAGAGACAGAATTAAAAAAAAAAATACTATTTCATAGTGTCAGTAAACATATACACACCTCCTTCAGGTTAAAGTGAACTGAAATCTTACAGCAGTGACCCAAAACAAGAACTGTGAAAACCTGGAGCAGTACGGGTTAATACGTTACCATATTATACAGCTGTGGAATGCCTCTGTCCCCTTACCTTAAAGACGACGCCACAGATGGTGGTTCCTGTTTTACGAGCAGCAGGCAAGCTGCACCCAACTTTGTTAGCCTCACCTTCCAAAACTGCATTTCTGAGAAAAAAAACAACAAAAACAAGTAATGAATTAAACTGCACTGACAAAGTAATATTTGATTCAATCTTAGAAGTCTACCTTCACAACTTTATGGACAAGAAATGATAAAGAATAACAATAATATCTTGTGTTGTCATCTTCAGGTTTTTCCCAAACATTTTAAGGTTGAGTGCTGCAGTCTGGACAAAATCTAAGCCAACAAGTGGTGCAAGGCATAACAAACTCTGCCTCTTGCACATATTTCATCCATTATAAGTAAATAGGGGATTTTTTTTTTTTAATTCATTCAAATATTTTACTTTGACTTATTTTTCCAAAATCTAAGATCTATTCTGGGTCACTGGCAATCTAGAAACCCAGTTTTGTAGGAATTCAACCAATAGTTTTGCTGCTAAAGTGTTAACAATCAAACAATCAAACCAAACCAAAAACAATACCCCTTGCCTCCCCTTCAGGGAAAGGTCACACTTTATATCAAACACTTTATGAGTATTTGGATTAGAAACTTTACACTGTGGAAATGTCCACCTGCTCATTTAAGACACACTAAGCCTAGACTTATTTTTAATCTTACATAAACACTTTATGTATTTACGACAATTTATATACTGATATTATGATTATTATTCTGCTGCTGTTGGTCACCAGAGGGCTTCTTTAGCAGGCTGTTTCTGATTCTTTTAATGGGACATTACAGGTGTTTTATTGAAAACTGCTTTTTCCACAGACTGAAACCTCAAGTGTAAAATATATTCGTTTCTAAGAACTTTTCTCGCTCCAGTAAAATAAAGCTTTTTAAATAATCAGTGAGAAACATTAATTTTGAGAAACCACAAGCAGAAACAAACAAGTATCGCTTAAGTTTAATTATAATGTATTTTTCACACTATTTTCTCAATTACACCTGTTTTTTAGTATAGGACACAAACATTCTGTTGTGTAAAACACATTTTAGTTAAAGCAGATAAACCTGGGTGGAAACTATGTTAAATAACTCCGAAACAAAGAACATTACATTTTTTATGTATATACTGTATTCCAAAAGAGCAGGTTGTTGTCTAATGTATATAACTTTCTCAAACACTGTGTCTATATTTTCCGTTTCTGACATTTTTTTCTGATGCTTAAGTTTAGCTTTAGGTTCATTTATTTGACACTTAGCGGGATTATCGACAGGAGAAACGTTCCGTCCCGCTGTGTACTAAGATATATAAAAAACAAATACTATGTTTTTACAATAATATTTTTAACTTTGAAGTATAAGTAAGTTGATAATTAATTTTAAAGTATGTATGAAGTGTCTGTCGGATGAATTTCTCCTTCATGTTATCACTAGCATGTTGAAACGCCGAGTCATTGTAGTGCGGCCGATGGACAGTGAACGTTAGCTAACATCACCAGGAAAACTGGGAAAAAACTCCTTTATTTGACACATCGTCTGAAGTCAAACAGTACACGCGCATGAAACTAATTCATGAGTTTATTCTGGTGTGACCTCCATCTAAATGAGGGAGCTTACCTTCTGCAGTTTTCGAAACTGAAACCTCCGAACGGTGGCCGGCTCACTGTTAACGTCGCCATCTTGATGAATCCAGGTTTGTGTTTCCGGGAAGTGAAGGAAACCGAAGCAGAGTGGTGCGTTCACGGACACCATGTAACACACGACACACGGAGGCACGAAGGCAACTCCAGTGTAGCGGTCTACGGCAACAACAGTACAAAAAATTATACATAAAAATAAACTTGCATGACAAAAACAAAAAACAAAACTATCTCCTAAAAAACCCCAATTTGTAGTAAAAAAATAAATTTGTTCAAAGAAATAAAATCAACTTGTATGATTTTTAAAAAGATAAAATAATCTCCTCAAAATAAAATTGAACAACATAAAAAATTTGATTCAATGTTAGGTTTTAAAACCTATTCATAAAAGGTACATTTTATTTCCAGGTACCATTGTCCAGTCCAGAGTTCAGACTAAACCTGGTGAAGCAGCTTTTAACTGGAACAAACTACCACCTGACCTGAGATCAACTCCAAAAGGGAACATGTTTAAATCCAGGTTCAAAATCATCCTCTTTTCATGTGCTTATGAGTAAACTCCTTTCAATCTTGCCTTTTAAATGCACTTTTTAAAATTGTAATGTCTTATTTTATTCTATTTTAATTTTAATGTAAGCATTTAATATAATTAATGTCTATCTTTTATTCTGTGAATGCATTTTAAAATCATGTTTTATCTCTGATGACTTTAATGTCTTTTTTTCCCCGCTTTTGATTTTAATGTAATTTCAATTTCTTTTTTTCTTCTGTGATTTTTTAAATGTCTTTGTAAAGCACTTTGACTTGAATTGTTGGGGCCCAGTATCCAAGTCAATTTTGAACAGCATTATAACCACGTATCACCACTAGGGTATGCCAACATGCACCACTATTTTAAAATAATCATTTAAATTAAAATACAAATACACAGTATGTGTTTTCATTCATGTATTTTTTATATGTAAATTTCCCCTCTATCCCTCAAACATGTACATTTTATATGACTGTGCTGTTTACATATAGAGCAGGTCTAAACCAGACTCTTAAACCAGTTTACACAAATCCAACAGAATCCTCCAGGGGCAAACACTTGGAGACAGTGGAAGGAAAAACTGCCGTCCAAGAGTGTATGATGGTGAACAGAGAGCCATGGGCGCAGATTTATGCCCCAAACAGGAAACACGTCACTTGACTGTTTACTGAACGACCGAAAACACTTTTAAACTCCACTTGAATGCAGATTATACTCACAGGCTGTATCATGGAGAGCTCGTTAACTTTAATATTCCTGTTTTAGTCAGATTCCTTTGGGTGATTCCCACTGTCTTCCTCTTCATGTGAGACAGAACTAAAAAAAATTAAGGCAACTCCTTGCCTAAAATCTTTGAAGTTTATTAACTTAAAAGGTTTTTTTTTTTTAAGATCTGAAATGTTTGGATTAAATACTGAATGTAACTTTTGATTAACGTCAACTTATAATTTCTCTATAATTTCTCTTTAAAACCACTCAAATATTTTAGTAACGTGACTCATTCAACTTAAGTTGACAAAACTTTGAAAAATAAGTACAGAAACATACTTGTTTTATGTTACCTTAACTGAATATTTCTTAGTGTATTTTGCCTTTTTTTTTTTTTTTTTAAGTAAGGACAACTCAAACATACTTGCAATTTTTATGGCAACTCATTGCCTCAAATGTATTAAGTATAACCAACTTTAAACATCTTCTATCTAACAGTAGACTCTTGTCCTGCCTGATAAACTATTAAATACAAACAAAAAACTGCACAAACAGATGAAGTCCATAAAATGAAAAGGAAATATGTACTTTAAGTTATATGTCTAAAACCTGAGCAGGGCAGCAGCATATTATCTTTAAGTATTACACCACAAACAGTTTTGAGCCCTTTAACTCTAAAATGTAAAAGCACAGCCATTAAAGTATAAAAGCACAATGTACGTTGGTTCACAGATGAATTAAAGAACAGAAGATTTTCAAACCAAACCTGAACATTCTGGTCCATTTGAGCTTTAACCGGAACAGTGCAGAAGGATACAGACTTTTATGAAATTCCACAAACTGTTTATGAACTCACTAATTCTAAAATTCAAAAATGTACATTACCATCAGCAATGCACAGTATCATTTGGTCCATCTTGGTGCATTAAAAGCAACAATTAAAAAAAAAAAAAAACTTCTGTATTTTAACTCCTTAGCCCATGGACTCTAGGCTAACATTCCTTTATGGAGTCCACAGGCGTGTTGTGTAGTGTGGGCGTCCTGGATGAACACATGTTGAGTAGTGCAACAAATGTTTAAGGCATTATTTGAAACGATGGAACTTTAAAACAGACAGGAACTGCTTTCAAAAATGTCTCACCTTACATCCATTTTTCAGATGAATTTCTACACACGTCATTTTTGAGAGTCTGCAACTTGAGTGACAGTTTACCATCATCCAGACCGAGTAAAATTATCTGAGCAAATCAGAAGGACCTGCTCAGTGATGTGGGATAACTGAGCTGTAGCACTGCAAAAATCTAAATCTTACCAAGTGTATTTTTCTCATTTCTAGTCAAAATATCTCATCACACTTAAAATAAGAAATAATCACCTAAAGAGTGACTTGTAACTGAGATATAAGAACTTATTTTTGGACTATAGATCTTGAAAATCGTATTTTAAGAAATCTTACCAAGATAATTTTCACTTGCTCTATTGACAGATTTTTTTTGCTTGAATTAAGCAAAAAAAAAAAAAAAATCTGCCAGTGGAACAAATGAAAATTATCTTAGTAAGATTTCAGTATCGGGTATTGGTCCGATATTGAGCGTGTGTACTTCTACTCATACTCATAAAAGTGCTCCAATACAACCACACCGATATCACTTACAGCAGCGTGATGTTCACAGTTAGATGCAGCAGGTACACAGTGGAGGTATTTTAAAATAAATGACAGAGACAAAAGTAACAGTGACTGCAAGTTGACGGATTCAGATGGAGCGTTCTGTCCATCCTCTGCCTACATTCCATATGTAATTCTGTCCATTTTCTGGGTGCTCATGGATGTGTACCAGAGAGAGAATACGGAACAGTACCACTGGAACTGTGGAAGTAGCGCAACTTTTCAAAGAGTGAATGTGTGACTTAGTGAAAAACTACTGACATATTTATGACAAATACCCTCATCAATATCAACCTGAGCATCCACATTAGTAGAACCTCTTTTGTCATCACCATGTTCTTCTTCTCAAAAAACTTCTTCATGGTATTTTTTCAGTATGGTTAATTAAGAGCAGCGCCCTCTGGTGGATTGATTAAGAAACACTAATTCCAACGCATTAAATATCAATAGCAGCACTTTGTTACAGTCAGGCTCATGACAATAACAATAAAGCACATTCTCAAAAGTAACTAAAAACTGTAATGAGATTATTAAGTAGTCGTATCGGTACTCGGTATTGGCAAGTACCCAAATGTACTTGTACTCGGTTTGGAAAAAAGTGGTATCGGTGCGTCCCTAAAAAAACCTCATATAAAATGACTAAAATGACTGCTGTCAGAGTTTATATACTGCAACACACTGTTTAAGATTAAACCAGTGGTTCCTCCAGCTTCAACATGCTCTGACATTTTACAGAAAGCATTGGTCATCAGGACTGTAGTCATTGCCCCAGAGGCTTGTAACTCTGTAAATCAAGCTGGTGTGCCTTTCCTGTTTTGTCCTTGAATAGAACGGATGCCAACTTGATGCCAGCTGGAAATCAAGGTCGAGCAGGAAATGGGCTCCAGTCAAGTGGACAAGATCAGATACGCTGCCTCCACACAACAATATGAGTGCATTATGTTGATTAAGTGTTTTATTAAAGCAGGTGAAGGTGTAATCTGTGGGATCTGAGTGTGAGATAACAGGTTTGCTGTTCTCGGACTTAAATCCACACAAACGGTGTCTCTGGTCTCATCGTCCACTGCCTCTGTGTTCCACAATATTTTATAATGCAGCATATGTGATTTGCTCCAAACATGATGCATATTTACAAAAGAATGAAGGCTGCGTTGATGCTGTAAGGCATTAGTCAGCCTCAGCACTGACCAGTTCATCCAGTGGGACCAGTCCAATTAAGCCAGGAATTATTTAAAGCCTCAGTTCAGTAAAAAAAAAAATCACACGTTAAATAATAATGTGTCTGATGTACTGATGGCATTGATATGGATCATATTGTCCTTAAATCCATCCACAAAAAATTGTCCATAATCTTACTTTCAACAGAATTTTTGTTGTTTTCATTTTAAGCTTCCCAAATCCCAAACCTTTTCAGCTTTTCAAAATATTGTTGAATAAATGCACTTTGTTCTCAACTCCACACTAAGGACAAGGTTGCACAGTTGCACATTTGGGCCAGAATGTTACTCACAGCTCTTGAGATAACATCAGCAAAGTGCACCTGAATCAGAATCACAATCTTTATTGTCATTGCATTAAAAATACAACAATACTGGAGTGCTGTTCCAGTAAAGGGCTTCGACAGATGATAAATGATAGATAAATAAATAATACAACTAGAATGGCACTCAGAGAGCGCAGACCTCCGCTAAGGCAGATCATACCCCGATCACCACCAAAATGTTATCATTTGTTCCTTGTGCCAGTATCAACATTCCCTGAAAATTTCATCAAAATCCTTCTATAACTTTTTGAGTTATCTTGCAAACAGACAAACAAACAGACAAACCCTGATGAAAACATAACCTCCTTGGCAGAGTTAATAATGCTGAGATAGTATGAAAGAAACACCATACATCTGAGATGATAAATAGTGTTGTCCAGCTGACACTCATGACCACAACACAACAAAGTTATGCTACTGCATCAATAACTTCAAAAACAATGTCTCTGAAAACCTTTTTTAGAATGGCCTGGACACAGAGAATGCATATATTAGAGATGTCTGTGGATGGACGGACGGACGGACGGATGGATGGACAGATGGATAGACGGATGGATGGATGGATGGATGGATGGACGGAAGGATGGATGGATGGATGGATGGATGGATGGATGGAAGGATGGATGGATGGATGGATGGATGGATGGATGGACGGATGGATGGATGGACAGATGGATAGACGGATGGATGGATGGATGGATGGATGGACGGACGGACGGATGGATGGATGGATGGATGGACAGATGGATGGATGGATGGATGGATGGACAGACGACTGGATGTTTGTTCATTTGTTCATTTCTAATCTTTCATTGCGTGGTATCATAGTCAGCTCCACATCCTCACTGAGATAGAAGTTTTTATCCCTTCATTAGAATTTTCTTGGACACTTGGTTAAAACTTTCGTGCTTCATTTAAAAGCTCTCTGAGTTGATTTTCAGAATGATTATGAATCTAATCCTTTGTCTGATCAGAACTGAATAGAAACACTATGACTTTGGCGTAGTAAGTAAAGTTTTATTTCTGTAAATTGCAAAATCAAGATTATACCTCCAGAGATGCATCCATCGCAAAAAAAATTCTAAATGCATGCTGTTTGCTTCTTGTAAGATATTAATAGTGAATTTATAGTA
>JAPTMW010000005.1:13078269-13088395 GCA_029822955.1 Ostorhinchus angustatus
GAATGCTTTATGAATAGCAGAGCTATATCAAAGTAAGCCAGTGCACAAGGGTACTCATGTACTGCAGTTCAAGATCAGCTCATGCTTCTTCTGCTCCTCCCACTAACACATTGGTTAATATTTTGGCAACATCACATTTTAATTGGGGCTGCAGTATACCAAACTCCCTGATATTCCCTGACTTTACATACAAAATGATGGAACAGCATTAATTGAAATTCCCTGATATTCCAGAAATTCCCTGACCCATGGGAACCCTGATAACTGCATTAGTAATTGTTCTGTTCAGTTCCAAACTCAATATTAACACTTAATTTAATCATGTCCAGTTGCATATTTTACAACTACAAAACCTAAAGGACATGATTATCTTAAGAACACAGAAAGTAGTATTTCAGGCTTTCATCGATTTCCAGTTAGATTAGGACTATGTGCTCTTCTCTGGTCTCACACAACAAAACCTCAAATTAGAGCTAATTCAAAACATACAGAGTACCGGTAACTGAATTTAAACCCATTAAAAAAATAACAAAAGGAAATTAAAGCACAATACTGTTCATAATTGTCCATAGGTAAGTCAGTGAGTGTTGGCCTGTCACGGGAGAGAAGCTTTAAGACATGAATCCATTACTCATTAATTGGCTTATCTTACCTGTCTTGACAGTACGGCTTTGCTTTTTCAGAGATTTCTCTCATTATCCCGTCCAGTAGTCGTCCCATCATATCTGCTTTTAGTCGATCCAGCAAAGCTAACAGACCTTCAAACAGAGAACCCTCCAGGGACGCAAGTCGCCCGATCTCCATCACACCCAGGTTTCCCAGAACCGCCTCTTCACCAAGTGACACTGCAGTCTGCTGCAGCTGCAGGAAAAACTAAACCAAGAATAAAGGGAGCAGTGAAGACACTTTTATGAGATCAAAAATATGAATCTGGGTGAACATGTGACATGCATGCATCGGATATTCTGCAGATGATGTCGCAAAAAAGCATAAATATGAATTTCACTTCAGTAAACTCTGCATACCACATTGTCTTCCCAATCTCCGAGAATAGTTGAAATATAATTGGCGGCATTAAGGATGGCACAATAACGGACACCCATCGGGCAACGAGACTCTTCCTTCATCACCTGAAAGAATGAAAACAAGAAAAACCAGCTCAAGCTTATTCCATCACTCACTTCCAGGATTCATTTTAGTATTTCTTTTGCACCAGTAATGCTTAGTCTACATATTAAAAACTGCATGCGGTAATATTTTTACAGAATCTCGCGGTGAAGTTGAAGATTGCCAGCACCTTGCCTAACCCTGGTCACTGAAGTCTTCGTCAGCCTCTGAACCTGTGTTTGCCATCTTACAGGCGTTTATGCTTCATGAATAAAGTGTCTGTGAAATCGTTACCTGGGTGAGTCGAATACGGAAGTCATCCACTAGTTCTCTCTGTAGCTCCAGGAATTTCAGTTGAGCTGAAGGACATGGCAAGGCCCGGTAACGATCTGAATAAAAAGAAAGAAGAAATGAACGAAAACAAGCAAGAAAGAAAGAGTTATGGCTTTGTAAATGACATAAAACCGAATAGGTGTAGTGATCAGTCTCACCAGTGATGACCTGAAGCAGAGTCATGAATGTCTCGGCACAGTCCGGAGCCTTCAGCTCGTCCATGTCACTGATGTCTTTGTACTGAGACGTCCACGCTCCCTCCGCTGACAACATAGCATCCACTTTCTCCACTGCCACTGGAGAAACACAGCAATACATGGCTATCAAACTTGAATCTGACTAGACATGACTTTAGATTATCTTATGTTGTTTTAGTACGTTGGGTCAATTGATGTGATGAAGACTTTTTTGCAGACATTCTGGGAATATGATGGTGTTGTTTTTTTGGTAAAGCTGTAAAATAAATGAGGATCACCTATGGAGAAGATCATGATGGTCACCTACATAATTAATGAGTACGTGATATATTATCTCCTATCATCTCATATACAGTGGTGGAAAAAGTTTTGGGACACATCATGCATTTGTGATATATTGCATTAAGAACCACTCTTAAGTCATAAGTCAGTATGGTTCCATTCTCCAAAACCACATGCTCCCTTCTGAGCGTGCACTATTTCATAGAAGTCACAGAATGCTAAAATGTTAGTCACCTCCACCAAAGAGGTTATGTTTTCATTGGGGTTTGTCTGTTTGTTTGTTTGTCTGTTTGTTTGTCTGTCTGTTAGCAAGATAACTCAAAAAGTTGTGAAAGGATTTGGATGAAATTTTCAGGAAATGTTGACACTGGTACAAGGTACAAATGATTACATTTTGGTGGTGATCCGGGGGAGGGACTGATCTGCCTTGGCAGAGGTCTGCACTCTCTGAGTGCTTTTCTAGTTTTTTTGGGTTTTTTTAACCAATAAACACAAAAAAAAATAATTATTTGTTTGTGCCTGTCTGATGCAGCCACATGTTTTGAAATGCAAAAAAGATTTTTCTGCAAATATTTCATGGCAATATTTGAGACTGTGTAAAATTTTAAGGGTGGCTGAAAACTTTTTTCCACTGATGTCTGTCCTGACTGAAAGTTGTAGTGAAAAAGTCTGAAGTTCACTTCTTCAATCTGAGCATATTTAATTATTTATACTTATTTAAACAGAAAGACACAAAAATGAAGAATCTTTACTTTTTGCTGGCAAAGCATTTGAGAATATTTAAATCTAAAAATAACTAGTTTGGGAATGACTGACAGTCTGCATTCTTCAATTTTACATCTACAATATCCTCACCTTCCTAAAATAATTGCCAAAGTTACTTTTTGACAAAAATGACTTTTTTGCCTAGGTCATCAAATACTCAATAGCTGATTAAGTTTTTTGTGCTTCTTGAAAAATCTGAAAACATGCCATGGGCAATTATTTTAGGAAGGTGATAATATATCTGATTTTCAGATTGAAATAATTAACTACTTGAATTCACTACATCACCTACCACTAAGTTGTTACTGTTTGGATTGAACTGCAGATATGACATAGTGTGTGTTTAATCCAATCAATGAACCATAAAACTGCATCCAGAGGCTACTAGCTGGCACTAAGAGACACTGAAAACAGCTGCTCTAAAACTAAAGTTTATAATGTTTCAGAGTAAAACTGCAAATACCTGATTTCATCATGATGGAATTCTTAAAATGACATTAACCATTAATCAAAATGATACACAGAGTGGAGTAAAACAAAAAAAAGCACTCTGCAGCTGTACACGCTCATACTGCTGACTTACTCTTCTTTTCCATAGTGAGCCATTTCTGCAGAACTGCATCGTCGAGCAGGAGGTGCAGGAGACCAGGCAGGGCTGCTGGGTACGACTGCTGGGTCCGCAGCTCCTTCTCAAACTGCAGCACCTCCTCCACCAAGTGACAGAAGAGCCCATCATCATAAAGCAGCCGAGACGCATCGATGGCCACCTTGTCCTGAACCAGAGACAGGAGACCTCTGCACAGCTCCACCTAAACACACACATGAATACAACCATCAGAGCCGACCTGAATAAATACTATTCTGTTTCAATCACTGTATCTTGGTCTGAATAAATGACATAGAAAAACCCCATTGGACACTTAACCAGACAAGTCTAAATTAGTCAGTGGTGCCCAGACTGACATACCCTGGCCTTAATGGTGGCACTTGCTCGATCCAGGATAGGTTGAATCTTTTCCTCCAAGAATGCTGAGCTATAGGTCATCCACATCAGAACCTGTGTGAGGTACCACTCTGGCTGAAAAGTCAAAAAAGAAGAGGAGTAAAATAAAGACTTCAGATTTTGTCTCGTACATCGGATCCACAAAATATATATTCTTTCCTCTGAGCAACAAATGAGACCTAAAGGAAGTGTTTTTCTTCATAAATAAAAGAATCAGACAAGGTCCACACAACCTGTGAGCTCCTCAAGCCCTTCATCAGACAGACTTCATCATGTTTGATGAAGGGCAGTAGCCCGAAACCTCACTACTTGTGGTGAATTAAACCTATTTTTGAGGAGCTCACAGGTTGTGCGAACCTTTTCTAATTCTTTTATCCACTGTTTCTTCAGGATCCTCCACACCTTTTAATGGCTGGATGTGCATATCATCACTTCATTTCATCATGTCTTCATAAATATACAACTTCAATCTCTAATTGCTGACATTTCCCTACAAATATATGACTATATGATCCCAGATAACATTGTTTTTTTTTCTTGTAAATCTGTGAGGTTTTTTTTTTTTTCATTAATTAATCACTTAGTCAAAGAATATTTGGGAGTTTCCCTCATACATTTCTAGGTTTGATCACATGAAAATACCACTTTAAGACAATGTTTCAGTCTTTTGTAATAAATTTACAACTTTAATCTCCAAGAGAATCAGAGTTTTGCCTTAATATCACCCACATACCCTCTCACAATTTTTGTCTACCTAAATTGGCCTCAGTGACACCTGTTGGATTGTCAGCTGCAAAAAGTTACAGAAATGGTGTGCAATGGAATGTGCAAATTGTATGTAACTGGCTTCACAAAAGAATGAACACCCCATTTAAATATCAGAGAAATGGGGCGACAAAACCCACTACTCACTATACACTAAACAGACTGTGGGTTTCTCTACTTTATGTGGGGTTTACATGTGTATGTGATCAGTGTTGAGTGTATCTCAAACCTTGCTAAGGGAGTTGGTTTGTCGATTCCCATAAAAGTGATATCTGAACCTCCTGCTCAAAGGCAGCAGCATGATCTGAATGGGAAGACAGAGCGGAGGTGTCTGTGACTGAGGAGAAGCAGAGGGAGCATCTGGACGTGAGCCCGATGAACTTTGAGAGATTATGTCGTCACTGAAATTTAAAGAAGTTAAAGAAAGAAAACACTGGAAAACCACTTTGTTTGAAACCACACGCTGCTGGGTATCAGTGTCAGTCTGCAAACACGTTTAACACAGATCTAGTGATACTATCGGATTGAAAAGGTGTGTTGAAGGTCTCAGACAAAAGCTGAGTCTTCACCATCACTTGGCGAGTTTGGTATGATTAAACTATACTCTAATATCTGAAAACATTTAGAAATGCTATATACTGTGTGTTTACCTAAATCCATCCCAAGTGAGTGCAGGGTGCAAAATAAAGGATTTTTAAAATTTTTGCTGTCATATCAGTCTGTGGATGCAGGTTAAACTCTCAACCAAAACACCGACCTTCAAACAGAGCATTTTTGTAAGCATCTGTTTGCAAATGTTGACTCTTTACTTGCTCTATAACCAGCAGATCTACAGTTGTATGTAGTATACCACTCATCTTCTTCTACCATTCACTTTCACGACTGTCATCAAATGCAAAGACCAGCCCAAATCAAAGGATACGAGGTCTGTAGGGCCAGCAGCTGTGAGACCAGCACCTCCAGCTGGCTGTGGATCTCCTGAGAATTGGCAGTTGGTGTCAGCGACTGGGCCGGAGGCGAGAGGATCGGCCAGTGAAGCTGAGTCAACACTTTCTCAAAATCACTATGAAAGAAAATAACAAGGAGTATTAAGTTTGGATTAATTCTAAACAGATAACATTGGAAAGTAAATTAAGATATGTTTCATGTTCTTCTCTATATACAGTGACCCCAGTAGTGGTACTTTGGAGGTACACTGTAGTGCTGGTGCCGCAGGTTGTCGTATTAGGGGTAAATGACACCAGAGGATTAACTGAATAGATAAGTTCCTGGAGTTTTGGGAGAGGAATGTTGTCCAATTCTTATGTGATAAAGGTTTAGATCTGCTAAACAGTCCTGGGGCTTTTCTGTCTTACTTTTGTTTCATGATGCCAAAGTTTTAATTTTGTGAAAGGTTTGGACTGCAGGTAGGCTAGTTCAGCACTCAGGCTCTTCTAATAGATACAGTCGGCAGTTAAGTGTTTTCTTGATGAAATATGCAATGCTTTCCCTGAAAAATACATCATCATGTTACTCTAAATCCTGAATATACCTCCATAATGCATTATTATTATGTACACAATATGGGTTATTGAGATTTGCATATCATTCTATATTGTTTTAATTTATGTTTTAAACACATGCCAACTTCTTTGGAATTGGGCTTTCAATGTGTCTTAACTCTAAGTTTAAGATTCTGTATTTTCATAACTGTCAAGGATAAATACTGCCATTCTTGTTTGAGGCATTCATTGCCTAGCAACATAAAATGCCACACATGGTGACTTTCTGATCATTATTCCCACAGATACTTGATGTTTTCCTTGTAGAATCAAACTTTATCACAATTTTTGGCTCAGTGGAAAGAAAAAAATCATCCAAAACTTATCCAACAACACTACTTTTGTAGTAAAATATTTCTATCCATTTTGTTAAGTGGACGTCGAAAATAGCAGTCGTCTGTAGGTAATCCCAAAACCTTTTGGGAATTTGATCCTCTACTATAATGAACACAACCAGATGACTTTTCAGAGATTTGTCTGAATGAAGCTCCCTCCCATTTGTGTGTTTCCTCCTTCCTGTGCACCGAGTCCTCTGTGGGGTCATTCAAATACCACACGGACAGGCAGAGTGACTTCAAGTTCAGGAAAATACCAAACTGTCTGCACGGACGCTGGTCTTTACACTGCCACAAAAACAGAAGCCTACATGTGTAACCATGGCCTAATGAAATTTTAGAAGGGCCAGCTTTTCTAAGCAGGGCAAATTAGCCAAAGGCTAAAATTGTACCAAGTGTCAGCTGGAGTGTCCAATTCTCCAGCTGATCTATAAAGAATGTGCAAATTTATGATCACGGATGCATCCAATCCAGAGCAGCAGATATTAATGCTTCACCAAACAGCACACAGATACTTATGGGGGTGGTAAGGTTATGCTAAAATACTGGAAAATCACAGTGTCCCACCTGTTCACAAAGGGACATCTGACCCAGTTCTTCTATGGGCAAAGTAAATATAGGACACTTTAGTAAACCTGACAATATTTTAACGACAAACAATGCTTTAATAAACTTGAGCTAAATAAATTTAAAGTCTAGTTTCTGTGGTTATTCTCATTTAAACTGCTTATGAACGTGGGTGTGTTTTTTGTTTGTAAAGTCTCAACAGCATGTGATGACCAGGTGGAGGTGTACCTGGCCAATCTGTCTTTGATGATCTTGTGCCAGAAGTGAAGTGTTTCTCGGAGGAAGTTTTGAAGGTGTGAACATCTGGACTCGTTTAGTCCACCAACCAGCGCTGCCATGTTGTCTACGGCCTTGATGGCCTCCCATACACTGTTCGTCATCAGACACTGCTGGACTACAGAGCTGCAGAAACACAACACTGAACATTAATACAATCAACAAAGAACACATGTAGAAAAGCAGATTAACATTTTTACTCTTGTTTTTCTTTAGTTTCCCTCATGATACGATACCTGAGTTCCTCAATATACTGAAGACACCTCAAGTATTTCATGTGTCTCTCAATAATGTCCACTTGGTTAAGTGCTTGTCCAAAACTGTCCATATAAGGCTGGGCTTTCTGTAGATGCTACAAGACAGGAGCAAAGCATAGATTATTAAAGGGGGACAGAAGATGTTTTCCTGGAACATTTTTTACTATATTGCTTAAAATCTCCTTCACACCCCAATTACAATCAATTAATTAAATGCTCTAACACAAAAATAAAAACATTTAGTCACCTGTGGGATGGACAAGACTGAAAAAACACCATCCAATCATTTTAAGTGCCCAATCAAAATGATTGAACGGTGATATGTCTATCAAACTCAACTGCCATTTGTCCCTCCCCCCTCTGCGCGTACCCCTCTTCGAGCATGAATTGCTTGTTCTCAGAGGTTTGGAGCACTGGGACAGGAAACGAAGCCAGAGCCAGAGCTTGGCTAGCTATATTAGTTATATTAGGATGGAAAGTTCACCGGAAAACTGTTTTGTCAATAACATAAATCCCTAGGAAATGTATCGTTAGCCAGATAGGCATGAATTGGGGCTGTTCAGTAAGAGTGGGGGTGTTGGAGGAGCCTGAATGAGGTGTGCATGGATCGGGGCCGGAGCCGAAGCCGGGCTGGATCCAGGTTGAAGCTGGACCTGGGGCCAGGTGAACTGTTGCTATGCAGCACTTGGGAACCCTCGGGAACAAGCATTGCGTGTGCCAGTATTCTAGAGGCGTGGCTTCAGGGAGATATCTAAAGAAAGGGGTTTGGACTTTTGAATTGTGTATTTTCAAAATGTAGCTTGCTCAAACTGTTTTTCTAAGATCTCCAACCCCACCTTTAAGACTAATAAGTGAAGATACTTCTGACAGTTACACAATACATATAATATCTATTAACCGTCCAGGTGTTGGTAACTGTAACTTTTATTGCTATATATGTGGAAAAATGTACTCTAAAGACCAAAACCATTTTTTGTACAAGGCTGTGACCCTGTTAATCTCTGTTGTAAAGTTGGGCATTATAATACAAAGATCACTGGGGTTGATTTACTAAAGTCGAGTGACCTTACAAGGTATTTCAGGTTTTTGGCACAAGTGCATTGGCTTCATCTTTGAGCAGCAGTGAAGCCTGTACCTGTTGGAGCTCATCTGAGATGACTTGCTCTCTCTGCATCAGGTCCTCCAGAGAACATCTGGCCTCCTCAGCTGCAGACAGAGCTGCAAACACTTTAGGAGGAACAGAATCGGATACACTTAATACCTGAAAGACACAGATCACAAACAAAGCAGCAGTCAGATTCCAATAGTCTAAATAGCTTTGTGTGTTGCCATGTCCCTACTTAAATCAAATATATTTTGGACAACAGTATACTCCATCATGATATAATACATTAGTTTGTAAATTAAAACATTGTGCAGAGAAATGTTTTTCTAAATAAAAGTAGTAATAATACAATATAGAGGTGAGTATTTACCTGGATTAAATGTGTTTTCAGGTAAATACTCACCTCTGTCATTATGTAGAAACACTACATTTTGAGTAAAAGCCCATTAGGTGTTAATGGTCTTTTAAAAGTGTTATATTATTATATGATATTATGTTTATTTTGCCACTGACAAATACATATAGTCATTAGGTTTCTGATGTTGTTCATGGAGCAAATTTTCCATACATTGTATGATCCTTAATGGATTAGTAATGTGACCATCATAATATGCCATATTTTCTATCAGAGCATATGTTGCTTAATGTCAGACAGCTGTAGTGGAGTAAAAGGTACAATATCTACACCTGAAATGTGGATGAGTTGATACACAAAAGCTGCAGAAAATGGGAATGCTGAACCAAAATCCATGTGAATGTGAATAAAAGAACAGTGCCTACATATGAGTACTTACATTATACCCTCAGTATTCTCTGGCAGTGCTTTATCTATCTATGTTTGTAAGCTGTTTAATCACCTGTTCCTCCAGCTCGATGTTCTCCTTCTTCAGCTTGTCCAGCAGATATCCTACATGTTTGAGGGACTTCAGGTCGCTGAGGACCTCCGTCTCCAGGAAGTCCACCACATAGTCCTGCAGTTCACCTGGAAAAACCTCACTGTCCTGCTCTTTGGAGAGGACGGAGGCTGATAGAGTATCTTTGGTCATAGTTTGCCCTGCTGATGTGCTCGCCGCCATCTTTCTTCTCCACTGTTGTCAAAAGACGTCACGGGCCGAATGGGAAAGGAGGCGCTTGTTTTAACCGCCCGGACCCCTCGGACGGAACCCACTAAAGCTCTGTGACGGACGACACAGTGTACACATTTATGTCCGTTTAGTCAAGTCCACGTCCACACATGACCTTTGATTACATATGGGGAGATGTATTCGCATTTTTGGGACACATGGCTTCTTGCAGTCTGCCTCCGCCAAACTCGTTGTTTTCCGGTCTACAGTGCACGGCAAAACAAGCTCACCTTTGACTTTCCTCATGTTACCTCCCTGCTTACACGTCAGCAAACTCAACTGTGATTTTTATTTTATTTTATTTTATTTATAAAACTGAGTCCTAAAATCTTTGCTTTGATCCAATTTGGCTAACAAAACTAAAAGGATATATACAAAATTTTAATTTAATTCAATTTAATTTAATTTAATTTAATTTAATTTAATTTAATTTAATTTAATTTAATTTAATTTAATTTAATTTAATTTA
>JAPTMW010000005.1:13869098-13880083 GCA_029822955.1 Ostorhinchus angustatus
TATTGCAACATCCAATTAAACTGCACCAACAGAACATCTCTGATTGGCTGCTTAGTGAAGGGGGCGGTGACTCTGGAAGCAGAGCGTGTGACACATTTGACACGTTGATGTAATGGAACTTTCTTTCAAAAGTTTTATTCAAATGCAAAATATTAGTGCATATTTGACATGCCATTTGTACTATAGTTTATTCCCTAATCCAATGAGAATCAATAAGAGAATGGATCAAATTGATATGTGATACCAATAATGGAACAGGAATCACTAAATTCTCATCAATTGCCATCCATAGTCAGTGTTTTCAGAATAGGTTTAAAAGAGTTTGATGTTCTTACCTTATGAAGACCCTCCACTTTGGGCAGATAAACAACAGAATAGGTTCTGTTTTTGTCATTGTTGGGAATCACTCGGGCCTGATGGAGACAAAGAAAACACACATAAGTTTAATTTAACTACAAATCCTGTTTATCATTTAATGACTTTGGGTTTGTGTGATCCCACCTCTTCTGTGTGTCCCTCTGGATCTTCCACATAAACAAGAATCTCTCCCAGTCCGGCCTCCACCGTCTCCACCAGAAACTCAGCTGGCTTCAGAACCACATTACCTCGAGGCTCAATACCTGAAACAAACAGGAGATTACATCTGCAGAATGAGGATCTGATCAATAAATAACCTTTAAACTAAACTCTGGTCTGCTCATGAAAAGGACTTTTTAAGAAAGTAAAAAGAACTTTGCGTTAGAAAAGTAATCTTAGGACAATATATCTTTGTCTTAACAAGAACAATATTGTTTCCTTGATCTCGTCCCTCCCCAAGAGTCCGACCACATCTTCAACTTTTTACTTTAGGAACGTTAAGTCTTTGGTAGTTGTTGCTCTAATACAAGCACAACTTGCTTATTTTTCCACTTTTAAGGCATACTTTTAGACTAGATTGAAGGACTGTCCCCAAGAAAAATGTATTTACCATTTGGAAGATTTTTCTTTCTTTTGTTTTTGTTTTTTTTTTTTTGCAATGTACTGTTCGTCCCTTTGCAGTTTGGACAAATCTTTGTTCAGATTGTCATAACATTGCACATACTGCACATTATCACTAATGATTACAAAACAGACTAATGTCACTGCAGTTGTTATTACTCAGGTTGTCAAGAACAAGTTTCAATTCTTTCTAACAATATTCAAGAAAATCTCCTAAACCGTCCACTGTGCTTTCAAGTATTGCCCTTAAATAATCAGTGTTGCTGTCAGACCATATCAAAAGTGCACCCAGCTGGTTTCCCTTAGTTACTACTAAAAGCAGACTGAACAGATTCAGGTGTGTTGTTCCCTCACCTGGCCCATAGGCTTTGGCCCTCTTTGGGTGCAGGGTCTTTGCTCTGAGGGGGGCACCAGGCTTCATTTTGGCTTTGGGGAACTGGGACAGGTAAGTCATGACTGAGTGTTCGTCCACGTTGGGGTCGACAATTTCCTCTGGAGCGATCACCTAGGGTAGAACACATTCTTATATTAGAGGTCCAACACATTGTTTAAATTAAAACTGACAATAAACTGATTCAAAAAAGTGTCCTCCTGCCAGAAACACATGAAAGGGAGTCATTAAATATGTGTGTCAGGACGAAAAGCTGATAGCAAAGCTGACTGAAATAAGTCCAAAAACATAAATGTACAGAAACTTCAATGGGGACTTAAAATCACAGTTCAGATGATCATTTTTTATGACACCAACGGTACAAAATAATGAGGTGTATGTGTGTGTTTGCAGCAGCTGGTGACCACATGAAGCCATGTAAAATGTCAAACAGCTGTTGCTGTTACTGTAACTGTTTCTGCTGCTCTTCAGAACAGGAAGTCAGTTTTATATCTTCAAGAGAAATAAAAGTGTTAATGTAAGAGCTTTCTTTCATTAAAATAACACACCTTAGTTGCGAGTTTCTTGTATTTTTTCCATTGAAAAATATGCCACCACTTGTTTTTTTCTTTGACATGTATTCATTTCTGTCTGTTTTACTCTGAATGTATAAATTAGAAATAAAAACTGTGGTTAACTCATGCCAGTGTTGTTGTTTTTGGTATATGTTACCTGTGGTACTCCGAGCCAGTCGTCCGCCTGCTGCATGGCCTCTCTGGCGTTCTCCACTGGCTGACTGGGATCCCAGGTTTCCCAGTCCGGGCAGAGACCTGAACACAGCACAGATCACAAAGTCCTTTACTCTGACAGACCTATCAGTCCTCCTCTACCTGAGCTGACCGTTGATAACAGCTTTAACCTGGTTATTGACTACCTGGAGCACAGTTGTCCACCAGAGCTCCCAGAGCTTTGCCGTCCCTCCAGTCGCGGTGGAAGTTGGTGATGGGGAGCTGAGGCACCTTGTTCTGGATCCAGCCCAGCAGACGCTGTTTGGGTGTGAGCTTCTTGGCATCTTCATCATCCTCATCCTCCCACATGGGCATGGAGATTGAATAGTGGAGGATCAGGGTCCAGATCAGACCCAGGATCAGCTTTAGGTTCCCATCCACAATGGCTTTAGAGTCTAAAGGAACAAAGGCAGGAAGTTACTATATATGCAGTTACAGATACACATTTGCATGTGAAAAAATATAGGTTGAGAATTTTTCTAATTTAATTTAAACACAAATCCAGCTGAATCTGAATCCATCAATGTGAATTACAACTGGACTATTCATATATATATATTTTTATTAAAAATTTTATTCTTGCTTCAGTTGATCAGGTCTAAGTTCAGCAACAACAAACAAAATGATGGAAATAAATGTTGTAACTTTGCATAAGCTTATTGAAATGATGTCACTGTAAATGTGTGCTGTATTTAAAGCTAAATATTGGTGCATGGGACCTTTCTGGTTGTTTTTTGACCAGGCTGTGTACATTTCTATTACCAAACACTGTTGTATATGCTGTTATGAAGTAGTTGAAATCACTTGGTGGCATTTGGACTAACAGTGTTATTGAGCAGTATTTTAGCATCATTTTATTGAGTTTCACCCCTCGTTCTAGCCTAATTCCACTGTGGAGCCAAAATGACAAACTGACACCACAACCCAACCTGTTACATCACAACGGCTATGTCGACTTTTTCTTCGGTCTACTGCAAACACATACTTATGTTAACAGGTATGTCACATAACTGATCAGAAATGTTGCCAAGGCTGTAAGTGTTTTTGTCCATATATTATTCTAACGGCTGACAGACAGACTATCATAGTCCAACATTTCCATGTCTGTATCATATTTTCTAAATTTGATCAACTCTTGTCCCTGTTTCCTGTTTCTGCTGAACAACTTCAGATCAGTTTGCCAAAATAAAACTTCCTGGCTTCATGTTGTTTATGTTTCAGATGTCAGGAGAGCCTTTTTTTCTGTCAGTATAGTAATGTGAAGGTTTCATCCATCGACAGGAGCAAGGTGATGTCATTCAACCCCCGGTCTGAGGAATGAGGTCAGTTTAAATAAGAAACACATGACACACACACACATATCTGAGCAGCAGAGTTGGTCCTGACTAACCTGAAAACTCATTTTTCGTTCCACCTCTCAGCCTGGATGACTCTTTCTTTCTGCTCTACATAAACACACTTTCTACTCAAACATCTGCAATAAAACCACAAATGACTCACAGTCGTGCCCCCTCATCTTATTCCCTTTTTCTTTTCAGGTCATCATTATGTTTTCACCACATGAACTTATGTCGACTTTAAACAGACTCATGTTTCCCCTGTGAAACGAGTTTAAAAAAAAACAGCTTCAATTTCTGATGGATCGATGGATGAACTGAGAAAAAAGTCCTTCATAAATCATCTCTGTGTTACTGTTGGCGGCTGAAATGTAACACACTTACAGAGTTCAAGTAAAGAACACATCACATACAGAAAGAGCTGCTTATTCTGAGACAGGCAGAGTTGTAGTATCTCTATTTGGGGCCCCACCAGATGACACTGTGGATTATTCCACAACATGCACAATAATTCACTTTAAGAGGAATACTTTTTTTCACACTAACATTCTACCTGTAAAAACGCCTTCCCATATCTGAAGCACTAAGGTCAGTACTTCTACTACCAGTCTTTGTTTAACTTGAGGACAGTTTGCTTGGTTTGTCACAAATGTCTAAACATTTACTAAAATTGCATTTCAGTCATCCTCATTGTCATCAGACAGTGCGTATGTCACTACTAGCAAAGGAATATGATGAATCTGTGTCACAAGATGTAATCCTGCCATTTCAGTCAGCATTCTCATCTCTTCTTCTTGTGCAGGTTACATCTTACTAAGTAAAAAAAAGCACCATCCTTCCAGCTACACATATATTCTGAAAGTTTTGACAAAAACATCCCTATTGTATACTCTGCTTTTCTTTGCATGTATTTAGTCATTTTGATAGCATAACATGCTTTTCCTCCATATGTAAATGTTCGACCATAACTCCTTTCCTCCAACACTATTTTGCAATTTGTCTTACATCCTGCACTATTCAAGACAACTGTGATTTGTCTTAACCTCCTGAGACCTAGCAATGCATTTTTGTCATCTGTAAGCAACAAGAGTATCACAAATTGAAAAAAAAGAACACTGTCCACTGTAAAGGACATTCCACACAAAAAATGTATCTGAAAAAAAGCTGTTGCATCATGCTGTTTCCAGGCAAGGCAATTATTGAACAATTATTTAATGTAAAAAAGCCCAAACCTTCATTTTCCTGGGTCTCAGGAGGCTAAGAAATACTAACTAGCCAAATAACTTTTTTCCTTATTCCCATGTGATAATGATGGTGCCGGACTTATCTCTGATACTGGCACATCATTAACAAAGTGTGGGGGTGAGCCTGGCTTTGTGGGACTATGATGAATCAAATAGACAGTTTAATGAAAGTTAAATTTAGTAATGTGCCAAAAATCTGAGATAAAACTTTTGGGAGCACACCAACATGAAAACTTCAATATCATTCAATCTGGCAAAGACAAAAAAACACCCCTTTAATCCAAAATTAAACAAACTGAGAAGGATTATGCAACAACGGGTGACAATACGGGTTACATGCACTTGCTACACAATAAAGAGAAATGAAAATCATTTATAGATTAGAAGATGTGGTTGAAAAAAGTTTCACCAGATGAATGATCGTTGTGTATTCTTTTTCCTTAATCTGAAATGTATCTTGGATGTGTTACAACTGTTTTCAGACCACAGGGATTGCAGATACTATTTGTCAACTCTGGATTCACAATAAGAAAAAGTAAGAAACCAGCTGTGAGAAATCAAATGCAGTTAATGATAAAGTCACTGATATCTGCGTCTCCACATCAGTTGCCATTTAAGTTCATAGATGATGTGTGTTACTGGGGAATGTCAAAGCAGGTTTGTGCATAGTTTTCACTGGGTTCATGTTGTAAATTATACTTTGTATTTGGTTTGTATGACAGGAAATAGATACTTTAACTAGAGATTTAAGATTAATGATCTTTGAGTGTAAGCAGATATTTAGATTCACTGGCATTTGGAAAAATAACAGATACATAAATGATATTAATATACTGAGTTCTTCCCTTTAGCCTTATTACTTTAATTTTAGTATCAAAAACAGTTAAATAATTGTTATGTTTATTTTTATTTAGGGGTGTAATGAACATTTCATCCTGTAGGAGCAGGGGGCACCAGCAGGTCTTCATCTTCTTAATAATTTTTTCCCTCCATCGTCATCACTCCCTTTTCCTTTTTCCACCCCCCTCCATGACTTCCTCTCCACTCTGCTGTCCCATAAAGCCTTTCTTTCTAAATGTCACCATTACACAGTCTCTCCATCACCTCGGGGCTGTAGAAGCGAGGGGGGGTGTTGATGAAGGCAGCTACTTTTCCCCCGAGACAGTGCAGCCTTTCTGTCAGAGCTGCATTGTTTCTGTGCAGCTTGTTTGTTTGGTAACCGTTGGCGACCGTCTTGCTGTAACAGTCGGTGGGTGTTTGGACGTTAACCGGTCGAGTTGTTGTGGAACACTGAGGGAGTCTGGCAGAAAACCAGAGTCCAGTCCTGCTTTTACAGCGTTCTGCTGCAGAGTACAGTGTCTGTGCAGGGACAAAAACTGACCAGAGATAAACATTCAAATCCTTTATATCTAAACAGCCCTCAGACTGAGAAGGAACCTCTACTGCATCAGCTGATCGGTGCTGATTACTGCACAGTTTGAATCTCTGATAATATATTCCATGTGACATCAAACATTTATTACATAACCTGAATTAATTAAACTACTGACCTGTAATTAAAAGTTTTGGAAATCAGGCAAATCTTCTCTATTGTTTTGCTCTGTGTCCCAGATGAGGAAATACTTCACATAAATCTCTAATACTTTGTCTGCACTTCTCCAAGTCTACATTGAACACGATCCTGTGTTGATCATAGTTGGAACATCACACACTACATCTCTGTTAAAGCACAGCAGCAGCTTCTTTCATAAGATCTGCTTACAGCTAAAAATATATATATATATTTGAATGTTTTGGAAAAAT
Organism: Ostorhinchus angustatus; assembly: GCA_029822955.1. Taxonomy (NCBI): domain Eukaryota; kingdom Metazoa; phylum Chordata; class Actinopteri; order Kurtiformes; family Apogonidae; genus Ostorhinchus; species Ostorhinchus angustatus. Next base: position 13,875,619 of record JAPTMW010000005.1, read on the forward strand.
AAAGATGCTCCTACTTGTATCTAACTGGATGAATAATCTGAGACTCTTCACCTTGAAATAAAATAAAGTTCCTTTTGAAGAACAAAGTTTTGGTCTCTCCTTGTCTGTTAGCTTGTCTGAAATCACCCATAGTGGACTCATTCTATGATATTTTTGTCTTATTTGCATAAGCAAAATGAGTTGGAGGATGGGTCTGTGCATGTGTGCCTTTTTTTCTATTTTTTATTACTGTATTTTCTTGTCTTACAAAATCCAGATTTTCCCAGAAAATCCCAGATTTTATCTTTATTTTTCAATTAAATATAATTGACAAAAAAAGCATTTGGCGGTCAAACATAATTTGACTGAAATGGGAAGTCATTTTACAAACAAAGGATCCTCTAAGTGCTGGGGTTTTTTGTCTCAATTTGCATTCTTGTGTACTTACACTTGCTATTTTGAGTGCATAAGTGCATTCACTCAGACATTTATGACAAAATTGTTCCTGGATGTTCCCCTCATAACTGTAAAAAAGTTGAGTGTGAAATTCAAGATACTTCTCACCCTCAAGAAGAAGGACCACCGAAGCCGTAAAAACGCATGAATCACATCTGTATCTGTCCTTAGTTTTGTTGCTACTATGAAACCTTAGCAATGATATGACACATGATTGCTGCTAATATTGGAATGACTTCAGCCTTATTACAAAAATGGACACATACATAAGAAAAGGAAAAGCTTTTCATTTTTAATAAAACTGAATTAAAGTGAAATGAGCAAAGAAGGCGGCAGATATTTTGGAAGAATAAGAACCATGGTCAGATGTTGGTAATAATGTTCTGCTCATTTCAAATTCAGCATTCAGAAAGAAGAAGAGGAATATTGTGATTGGGGATTTCCTGTGAGAGCATAATGCTTGTATTTGAAATGACATTACCCTGTGAAGTACAGTACATGAACTGTGCAAGTAAGTACATCCAGTACGCGGTGCATTACATGGAGGTGTAGTGGATGCATCTGTTGGGTGTTTGTGAAGTAGCTGAGAGTCTGGTTTAGACCAACTTTAAATATAAAGTGTCATGAGATAACTTTTGTTATGATGTGGTGCTATAAATAACATTCGATTGATTGATTGATCTGAAATAAGCCACAGTGAGGATTTTTAGTTTTTGCTGCCAAATATGTGACTGTGTTTTTACGTTCCTTATTTGTCTTCATTGGGTAATGGAGGCATGAACAGGGGAAAGTGGAAAAGGTCCTGTACATGGATTAAATGTCTAACCAGGACTCAGCTGACCTGCGGAGCGAAGAACAAACTGCAGAAGCTCCTTTTTCCTGGGAAGAATAACAGCAGCACACTGACAGCACTTCCTCTGACCACCGGGTCAGGTCAGTTTAACTGACACTGGACACTTTCCTGTCTGTATGTGCGGTGAATAACAGATACGTGAGCTCAGAGGTGGAAAAAATTATTTCATCATTGTATGAAGAATACCGAAAAACCCTTTGGGAGGTCATTGTGTGCATTTTACACGGACATGGACTCTTAGTTTTTGCTTGTTGTATTTATCCACATCCATTCTCCAAAAGAAACCACAATGTGCTACATACATCTGATCCTGGTTTCTGCATACATCTGATCCTGGTTTCTGATTTCTGTTTACTGTGTAGCTGTGGCTTCAGGCTGTGACTAAACAAAACACACAAACAATGGTAGCGTCTCAGTTCTGTCTTTTGCTAAGGAAAACAATTTATAAAATTGGCAGCACAGAAGGGAAAAGACACTGAAATCTGTGTTCAATGTTGTTGTCATAGCCTTAATATGATCAAAACAGTGATAACACTCATATGTGGGGAACTATGGCCATGTTGGTGGCCACATTTGATTCTTCCAGACAAATAGTGCTGGAAAAAAGTTTTGGACACCCCATGCATTTGTGATATATTACATGAAGAATCATTCTGAAGTCACTGAACTCTGCCAAGTATTGTTCCATTTTCCAAACCCACATGCTTCCTTCTGCACATGCTCTGTTCCATCGAGGTCAAAACCGGATGTTTCAGCAAAATAATGAAACACATCCAGGCTATGACATGTTGAAACTGAATTTAGTTTTTTTTTTGTTTTGTTTTGTTAACAATAAATGAAAAATTATTTGCGTTTGTTTGTGTCTGTCTGATGCAGCCACACATTTTGAAACATAAAAAAGGTTTTTCCACAAATATTTCATGACAATATTGGAGTGTGTCACATTTTAAGGATGTCCAAACAGTGTTTTACCACTACTGTATATTTCTTCAGTACAACAGCAGGAGCCTTTGAAATGAGCAACTTCTTACAGTTATGGCCTTCAGTCTCCTGTTGCTGAGAAACTACTTAGAGCTTCTGATTACATTCTAAAGTCAGGGTATAAAGACTGATCTACTGTCCAACAAAATGTGTAGAACAACATTTATTGAAAAAATAAATATTAATCTCTGCAAGTGAGTGATGTTTATTTCTCTGCCAGTGAGAAAACAATCAAAAATGCACATACAATGTGGTGCATTAACTGTATAAAACACGGCTGTAGCCACTGTGGTTTGTGATCATTAATATACAGTAAAGGCCAAAAGTTTGGACACACTTTGTCAGTTAAATGGCATGAGATGGACCACAGATGTCCAACAAGTGCTCAGCATCACTGGAAACTCCTTCAAGACTTTTGCAAAACATGTCAGGTGACTACCTCATGAAGCTCATCCACAGAAAGCAGAGAATGTGCAAAACAGTAATAAAAGCAAAATGTGGTCATTTTGAAGAATCTAATGTTTTGAGTTATGTCACACTCTTTTTAACTCTATAATTCTGTATGTGTTCACTCATAGTTTGATGCCTTCAGTGAGAATCTATAATGTAAATAGTCATGAAAATAAAGAAAATGTATTGAATGAAAAGGTGTGTCCAAACTTTTGGCCTGTACTGTATTTTTCTGTTTTGTGTTGGAAGCTCATCATGTGTTGACGTTTGCTAACCCCATCTCTGATTCACAAAACAGATTACATCTGTAGGAAGTTGTTGGGAGGAATGTGTCGGAGAGTGTGTTTATGTGTTTGCATGGCAAGGTCAGGCCAACAGTGATAGAAGTAACGCAGACCTCATTAGACGCACACAGACACACACTGAGCAGGTGGACACCAGCTGTGTAAATGTGTGTCGCTGTTTATCCTGATGAGCCCGAGAGTGTTCGACTACACAAAGACCCAGAGCTATTTAAAGACACACACACCTGTGACCAATAAAAGCTGCAGTTGGAAGGTTAAATCTTCAAGAACTACAGGACAGGACTACTGTACCCAACAATGTGTCGTATTAACACAGATTACCCACATTACACTGCATTTCCATTAGTCATAGTGACATAACAAAGCTGTAGAAAACAGGCAGCTCCATTTTAACATATTTTAGAAATAGAGAGATTTAATTATAGATGAATTACATTCGTTAGTTGCACAAAACAGCTCTTCTTTTATCAGCTGCTCATGAACATCAGACCTAAACAGACAGGAAACTAAAGGATAAATTATTGGGATGGGAGTGGACGTGGAGACGGATTAGGCTGAATAATTTATCTACTTAGTGATATTTTGCTTTTAGGGACTTCGAGCATAGAGAGTACTGTGTAAAACAAGTCAAATGAAAATCATTCGTTTAAAGGTATTTGCTTTTTTATATATTTATATGTCTGAGTTAAAAAAAAAAAAGAATTATACATTTCTAAATGAGTAGTTCCCACTGATAACAAAGTACACTTGAATTTCACCGGCTCAGTTACTAAATCATACCCATCGATGCTATAACCTGAGGGGATATGGGAATTTCAAAGTCCAGGCAGTAAGGACAACCAGGAAAAGTTTGGGTGTGGGGTCAAGCTTTGGAATGGGTTGAGGGTAGAATCTCAGGCAGTGTCCAAACATTCAAAAATTCCAAAAAGTGTGCAAAGAAAAGGCTTTGTCACAATATCTGGCTCAAGGAAACGGGTTGTATCAGGTTGTTTTATTGTAGGGTGTGTGTGTGTAAAATGGTAAATGGACTGAGTTTATATAGCGCATTTTATGCACCTTCATGGTGCTCAAAGCGCTTTACAGTTCCTCTCATTCACCCATTCACACTCATACACCAGTAGGCGGCTGCAGCCATGCAACGCGCTGCCAGACCTACTGGGAGCAATTTAGGGTTCAGTGTCTTGCCCACGGACACTTCGACACGTGGACAGTCGAAACCGCCCTGTGTGTGTGTGTGTGCGTGTGTGTGTGTGTGTGTGTGTGTATACATGGGGGTGTGGACGTGAGTTTGTGTACAGATGTAGATGTACATTGGTGTGTATGTATATGTGACTTTATGTGTATATGTATACAGGTTTGTAGGGGGGTGTTTGTGAATAATCACAAGCTAATGTTGTATATTATGTAATTAGGCACTAACAGTCTGAGGACTGGAAATGGG
>JAPTMW010000005.1:13924986-13935651 GCA_029822955.1 Ostorhinchus angustatus
AGGAGGAGGAGGAGGAGAGGGTGGGTGTCAGAGCAGCCAGAGAGAAAACTGCGACACCACCAAAGCACCTCCAATACCGGATTACACAGGTCAAAACTGGCATTTATACTGGTTTAGAAGACATCACACATTTCAGTCCTACTGGCTGGACGTGTCATATAAAAACATCAGTAGATCATATTTGCTTGTTTTAAATGTGAACAATCTTAGTAACATGTAGAGACATATTATTGTTAAGCCCTGGCTGTCCACTTTAAAAGCATGTCTGTTGGGATTTAATATGTCTAAAATCTTCATGTTACAACAAATGATTGTGAAAAGAGGAATGCTGCTCAACTTTTGCAGTTGTAGGTGTCCCGTGATCAATGTTCTCATTAAGTGCTTTTCAATAAATTACTTTATGTGCATTTTGAGATAAACACCATAATGTGAAATTTTGGGGGGGTTTTGCTTACTTTAGGTTGTTTTTGCCTTTGAAAAGTAGGACATGCTAGTAACCGAAAATGGGGAAAAAAAATTAAAACTTCAACTCCTGCTGACCTCCAGCACCTTCCAGGACCATGGTTTGTATATTATTACTGGACAGGGGAACCATGACTTCATGGATGCCACTGGTTTTGCTGAAGTTCTGTTTTGAAGCCAGTGTTTTAGGATTTGGCTGTTACCGTGTTGGCTTTGTGGAGCTAGAAGTGACCATATTTGTAAAAAATAAATAAATAAATAAATACATTTTTAAAAAGCCCAGAACTATGACAGCCCAAGGGGTTAGAGGTGAGCAAATATTAAGTGTTATCCTACTGAAAAAAAACAAAAACTGTAAATGTCATCAAGCGCTGAGTAACAAATTCATTTTACAGCCTTGTTACAGGAACCTGTTAACCCCAACTACAGTCAAGCTGTCTTCATTTTCCAGACCGCTTAGTCCTTGCAGGGCCACTGGCACCTATCCTGGCTAACAAAGGGGGGTGGGTACCGGTGCCCAGTTCATCACAGGGCTGACATGTACAGACAAACAACCATTCAGTCTCAGTTTCATATCCACATGCGATTTGCATTGGAGTACCTGGACAGAACCCACGCAGACCTGGGGAGAACATGTGAACTCTGGTGGTCGTGCACAGTATTACAATGGGAAGGTACTCCCCCCACCACCACCCCACCTCAGTTGGAATCAAGGTTGTTGCCCCTCAGCCAGGACAAACATCAACAGGATGCTCTGCTTTTTCCACTAAGTTTACTTGATGCATATGTAATGTAGCCAACTTCTGAGTCTATGCAGGAGCCTGGTCTATTTGCTCCAAACTAGTAGATCGAAACACTCATAATTTTCTTGTTGGCAGCTTTTCAATAGTTGCTTCAAATTTGACTGACAAAAAGAGAGCTACTATCATATATGGAGAGATGCTCTTGGGGGCTACAGAGAATTCCCTGGGTGGCCACAGTGGACATTAGCAGCACAGTGGGCAGCAACTACTGTATAGACCACAGGTGTCAAACATACGACCCACGGGCTAAAACTGGCCCGCCAAAGGATCCAAACCAGCCCGTGGGACAAACTAGTGAAATGCAAAAAGTACACTGAAGTTATTAACAACCAAGGATGTGAAAATCATTTTAGTTCAGGTTCCACATACAGACCAATTTGATCCAAAGTGGATTAGACCAGTAAAATACTGTCATATTAACCTACAAATAATGACAATTCTAAATTTGTCTCTTTGTTTTAGTATGAAAAAAGTTAAATTACATGACAATGTTTCCATTTAGAAACAATATTTTCATTAAAAAAAATGTGAATAATTGTAACAATATATGAACATGAAATTTCCTAAGAGAATTAAGCGCAATTTTACCAATATTCTGCCTGTTACTAAATGTTTTGTGTAGTTGTAAATCCCCAGTAAAGTTGTAAATTACATGTATAAATGATAAACAGAGGTTCAATATTGTTAAAATTGCATTTATATTTCTTCAGATATTTCAGGTTATTCACATTTTTAATGGATCTTTGTAAACATAATTATAATGTAATTTAACTTTTTTTCATTGCTATTATTTTACTGGTCCAGCCCACTTTAGGTTATATTGGGTTGAATGTGGCCCTGCACTAAAATGAGTTTGACACCCCTGGTATAGACTGAAAATAAAGATGGAAGTTGCAGCCCCATTTCCTGCCACTATGGAAAAGTGATGACAGCAATATTGCAGTTCTAAGGGCTGCCACGTTACCTCTGTCATGCATTTTAAACAGTAACAGATGCTGTACTGTGATGTCTATGGACCAGTTGGATGCCTGGCTCATTTAGTTACTGCTGTCATTCACCTGTTTTTATAAACTCAAATAACTTATTCACAAAGATGACAACTTGAGGAAAAATGTATTGCACTCTGCATTTTCATTTTAGCCAGAGTCCCTTTAATGACCACTGAGGGGGTGGAGCTTATGACTTCCAACCACCACTGAACTGATAAAGATTATTTGGCTTCACTTGTGAGGAGTCATCACTATGTCCGTCTTTACATACCATTTATGGTGTAACCCCCGTATTCAGCTCTCCTAATATATCCAGGATGCTAGTATTAGTTAATTACCAGTAAACTCAGCGTACAGCTAAGGCTGATTGGAATGGCAATCATTCTGCAGGTCTATGGTCATAAACAAACTGAAAATATTGACTTAAAGACGCTGCTATGTAATCTAAACAGTGACGATTGATCCTCTAAGAATCTTAAATGTTTGTACAATATTTCACTTACATACAGAACATAGTTAAGGCATTTTAGTCTGGACAAAAGCAGACAGACAGCAGAACCTACAGTAATTTCCCAGATGTGTGTAACTGGTCCTTTAATAGCATCCTGTAGCGCTGCCTCTGGTTACTAAGAGGCTGTAACATCTCTCTCTCACTGTGAATGACCTTCCTTTGTACTGAATGCCATAAAAAGAATGCACATCATTTTATTTTCTTCTAACTGCTCACATATGACACATCTATTTGTGAGAATATGCACACAGAATAAGAGATAACATAATATAATTAAGATATAAATAAAGAAATACCTTGTTGTGTTATAGATGAACTGCTCTGCTGCAGTTCTGTTGTCTCCTCTCTCCTCCCTCCCTCTATGATTTCACTGCAGACCTCTCCTTCTCTTGTCCTACATTTCCTCCTCAGCATCAGCGTGATGCAGGGAGCTACGTCACTGTACACACAGACAGACAGACACACAATCATGACATGAATCGCCAATGAACCTTCATGACGCGATTTATTAACTGTTTCCTGGCACAAGGTCAGGTGTTTTATTACTGCACTGAGGTTGAAACATGTAACACTGCAGAGAATCAAAAGCTGCTCCTAACACACGCTGCGTTTTACTTACAATAATTAATTTAAAAATCAATGCTTGGGATTATAAAAATTACAAGAAAAAAGAATTCAACTAAATTGTCAAGTGACATATTAATGTGTTTAATTTTCCAAACAACTGTTGTTAAGAGAAAAAAGGTAAAAACAATCCTCACAATTAAAATATTTCACTTGTCATTACGGTCAATAAATAGCAGGAACGCAACTGGAATCTTTTTGCAAAACCACAATATTTTTTATAACTGCTTTTTTTTTATATAGTAAAGATAGTCTACTTAGTGTCACACACAACATGGACATTTAAGGTTATACATAAATACTAATATACAAGTTGAATCATCATCTCTTCAGCTCCAAATATCTCATGGACAGTGAAAATATTTGTGGTAACATTATTTGTTGCTGTTTATCGTGGAGGTTTTATTCTTAATTCCTATAAACAGTTTTTGCCAGTTGCTTAAAACAATTAAAAATCATCTACAGCGACAAGAAAAAGTATGTCAGTCCTTTGGAATTTACTAACTTTCTACAAGAATTGGTCATAAAATGTTATGTGATCTATGCATTATGTCCAAATATAGATGAACACAATGTTCTTATCTCATACCACAAAAGCAGTTTTCAGCCACACTCTGAATGTTTAATAGCTGTGTTCAATCTAAACATGACATATTATAATTGTGTGGTATTAGATTAAGATTATTGCGGTTGTCCAAACCTGTGACTTAAATGCATATTCGATCCCATATTAAGAACAATTCATGCAGGAAACTAAGAAATTTCAAAGGGCTCATACTTTTTCTTGATAACGTATTAGGTAAAATACTCACATGAAGCTGACAATGCCTAAAAAGGCCATTAAATTCTTCTAGGCCCCTATGAACTGACTGAACACTGACTCCTAATATACTGACTGGATAACTCTTTCATTTTAGATTTGTGATGAAAGGATTTTACACTAGTGTTTAAGTGGAATTTAGGTTAATCCTGAAAATGTCATAGTAGGTTAATACCACTGATGTGTGATCTAGAGTGGACTCCCGCAGGTTTAAGTGCAGGTGTGTTTTAACACTGAGGAACACACACACACTGCAGAAGACGCTGCTTCACAAAACCCCCCACTGGTAAAAATGGAAATGCTGCAAAGAACTCTGAACACCTCTCTCACTTCGGAGCAGTTGCTAAGCAACACAAACCTAGACCAGATAACATTAAAAGCCTCATGATGAGACTTGGAACAGGAGGATAGAGGGAGTAAACTATAGAGGATGTTTGTGTTTGTAACTGTAAGTGAGATGATGTTTGGTTTAATAGTCTGAGCTGATTATAGTCATAACGCTCCTGGACACTGTGATGTAACAATGGAGATGCACCTCTGTAACCATATGATCTGACTTTGTCCTGAACTCTCCAGTATCTGCAGGTCTATTTTTAACTCACTGTCAGATACAGCTCTGAACATCAGTATTTGGACTCAAACACCTGTTCTGGATTGTTCTATTGTTCTGATGCTAAATGTCACTATTAACAGGTAAATGCTGAAAGACAGAAGAAAATGTCCTTAGTGTAGCTGATCATCTTTTGGGATTTTATTCGCCTGAAGGATTTCAGTTTCTTCACATAACACTTTTAAAACTGTTTAATGATCATCAGCCAGCCTCCAGAATCCTCAACCAGGAAATAGATGAAAAAAAAAATGTGCATGGACTAATACAGTATCATGGAAAAACTTCTGTTTTCTAAAATAAAGTAGGAAAGTTGGGGTGGATTTTTTATTTTTTTATTTTACAAATTATAGACGTGGCAGATTCACATAGGACTAAGATCACAGGTTATTAAAAATCACCAGGGATCACCAGACAGTACTAATCCCATGGGTGTACGGCTTTTATCACCAGATAAAGGTCTGAAAGTCACTTGGACTGGATGGGTACTGGATGTCTGCTGGGCATCACAGAGTTGAATCTATCACACTGCTCTTCCAACAGTGACTTAAACCTACTCAGATGAAAGCTGAGAGACAATGCACTTGAACAAACTGTCCACTGCTTACGTAAACCTGTCTTAATGATACTGAATTTGAGATTATTTTATTTTGTATGTTCTACATCATTCTTTTTTCATTCGTAGTTGACTTGTGTTGTTAATAGCGCTGTCAAACATTTAAAATTTTTAATCAGATTAATCACAGGGTTGCTGTGGATTAATTTTGATTAATCATAATTAAATATCAGTCATTTTTAATCTATATTAATCACATTTCATTTTGAGTGAGTAAACAGACTCAAGAAAGTTGGGAATATAAATGCACTTAACATGTTTATTAAACACCTTCAACAGTTTCAACAAAACAACTTGAGCCAACTGTTCCGTCTTAGGTTTTTTTTACTCATATTTCCATCCAGAGGGTCAAAATATTGTTTATCGTCTTCCATCTTTATGGGTTGGTTCTGCTGCCTGTCACTAGGCCAACTGCCCATTTGTTCATATGCGACGGCAACTCTACTAGGACAAACTGCCCCAAATGCATTTACCAGATGTTCAGAGTCATTCTGTGCTGCAGATGTGTGTTAATCTAAAAATCTTAACCAGATTAATCATGATGATGGATTAATCCACTATAATGCGTTAATTTTGACAGCCCTAGTTAGAATATAAGATTTTTTTGCCCTTTAATGTGTTTATATCTGTCATCCAAATAGCCACAAGGGACATGTTATAAATGAATTAATAAAAAGTACATTTTTAAACAACAGTTGTCTCTTTTTTTCAGCAGAAACAGTCTGAACAAAATACTGACATGTTTCATTGACATGGTGAACTTGTGAACTCACTTCGCGGTAAAAAAAAAAAAAAAGACAAAGTTGCAGGACTTTGTAGCAGTAGAAATGCATTGCAGCTCTGCGGAGTGAGTTACATAAGACTTCAAACGGGCCAACAGAGACCACAGGAATATTTGAGGGGGCTCAGAGAAACACTTAGCTTCACTTTATCTCTCTAAGAGCAGCTTCAGATACCGCAGACATCAACAAACCATTTATACCATCCTATGAGGTCCTATAAGATCATAACTCACTGTGAGGCGCATTCAACAACTTTGCAGCATGTGTGTGTGTGTCTGTGTGTGATTGTGTGTTTTGACAGAGGGATGTGACCTGGATTCCTTTGTCCTTTTGCCTGCAGAGTTCATTAATAAAATATGGAGGAACCAGCAGAGGAGGAGGAAACTGATTAGAGGCTGAGGACGACAGAGCATTGACTGAGCTGCAGAGAGAGTTTAATTTGACACTGGAGGACGTACAGTTTATCCTGAGAGACAGGCAACACATTAATTACTGAGGTGTGACCACACAGTCCCAAAATACTGAGCACAGCAGGGAGATGAGATGCTTTATTACTGCCACCACTTTACAGGTACAATTATTGAGCCAAAGATACTCATTAAGGCCAAAAGTTGTCCCCATTTGTGCATGTGAAGTGTTGTTTCAGACAATCTTAAGTTCAATTATTTAGTATTTCATGTGTGTCTTTTGTAAAGCTCCTCCTGAAATGGAAATGAAAAATAAATTCCGGATTTTTAGTAAACTCTTTTCAAATTCCTTTTTTCTATTGTTAATTCCCATACTCTATGAACATTGAAATCAAGGATAGAATATGAAACGATTCCTTTTATGTTGCATTTTTTTCCATTGTGGTGGTTGAATGAGTCAGTTTTGTTAAGTGCAATGGTATTACTGAAGTATAAGATTTGTACAAGATTCTAATATTTCTATTACTATTGATTTTCGGCTGACAGTGGGTGATCAAACGCGTTTCCTATTCACAGCTTGTGGGTATGTAAGGTAGCTCCTGTTAGTAGAAAAAAAAATATTAAATGAAAACAACAAAATAGCCTTAATTATTTATTTCATACAGACCACTTTGTTAAAATATTTAAGGCCAAAATCAGGGTTTTTCTATTAGTAGTGTTATATTTATCATACATAGCATTTCTCTGTCTCTGCATCAAGCTATAAACATAGTACACAGTATTACACTAACAGTACTTGTATGACCTGTTTGCACTTCACATATCTGTTGGGCAGAGATTTACGGCAGTAATATTCTTGTGTATTAATCACACCAGGTTTTATTCAATATATCTCAATCCTTTCTGCCTTTGCCTGTGACTATTAATACTACACTCATATTTCCTGCATTTTATTATTGTGTCACATTAAAGAGACTGAGAAATAAATATGCATGCTCATTACAATCATGTAAAAACAAGGGAGGGAAAGGTGGCCTGAGTCTTTTGCAGAGGGTGATACATACAGCGAGCACACATCCCTGGCATAGACATGCTTTTCCTAAACTTAGGGACAAGACCCAAAATGGGTCACAGAGGTGTTTTTATTGGGTTCCAACCTGTATCGTATATATTTTAGTTAAGGACAACTAAGAGTAAGAATAATAAGAATAAGATGATATGTTATTTAGTTTTCCTAATTAAGATATGCACAGAATGCTCTTTGGAGGACTTTATAAATGTTAAGCTTATTCAAGTTATGTGAAATGTAGAAGTGAGATCTCAGTCATAAACATGTTAAAAGATCAAACTAACATTGCAAAAAATGCAATGAATTGAAAATGGCCAAGAGGAATAAAACTAGCATTTGATACATAAGACAATAACAATATGAAAAACTAACTAAGATGAAAACAATGTCAAGTACAAAGAAATTATATAAAAATACACAAAACAAAATCATATAAATTCTTTGAAATCCGTCTAATAGATACAATTTAGAATTTTGAGAACCACTGTACTCCATGGTGAAAATAAACTAACAGTGGCAGCGCCATCTAGAGGAAGGTTTCAGCCAAACAGGTACAGATGCACGAATCTGCGACGACGGAAAAATTTATTTTGTAGACATAAGTAATGCGTGACTGTTTATATATCTTGACATTTATAATATCAAAAACAGTTAATATCAAAGTACTAATAATACATTTAGAATCGGTAGGATAATAATGTTTTTATTTCCATTTTAGACGATTTTTTTTTGGTACGGTTCTGAATCCTGTCGAATCTGCTTCATTCATGTAAATGCAGCCCATGTGTCTCACTCCAGCTGGGCTTGTTTCAGTTACATGACTGACCGGAGAGGTTAGTTAGCTGTTTAGCGGATAAACAGGTATGTGAAACGTCTAATAACCTGAATAACATGTTTGTACTTGGAGTCAGCTAAGAATTCTAGCTAAACTGTTAGCATGTCACGCTAATACTCCGTAAGCCACCATCAGATCCGTCTTTTAGAGACAAGTGAAGGTTAGATAGTCTGTGTTGATGAGTTTGCTAAAGCAGGACTGGTTAAACCTATCTGTTTGTTTTTTCATAGTTGGTTGCTTGAATATTAGCTCCAAACTGTCTACCAACAGACATGGTTATCAGTGGTGTGTGATCATTCAATAATCACATCGATAGTTTTGACAATTTACCGCTAAAAAAGGACTAATTTAACTTATTTTGAGCTGATAATGTCGCTTGTTGTACACTTGTTGGGAATATACACATACCAATGGACAGCTGCATACCTCCTAAGTGATTCGGCTTTCTTCATGACACTGTCAGGCGTGTTTAAAACGACAAAATACAATATAATGTAAAGTTAGATTTTCGACATTCATTATATATACTTCCTCAGTCTCTAATGTGAATAGTGCCTCTGGTGGTGGGAGGTTGTACTGCAGGCTTATGTTAACAGTAAGTTGGTGGAAAAAAGTTTTCAGACACCCTCAACATTTTACACAATCTCAAAAATTATCATGAAATATTTGTAGAAAAATATTTTTTTGTGTTTCAAAAGGTGTGGATGGATCATACAGACACAAATGAATGTAAATGATTTTTTTTGTTAACAAGGAAAAAATAACTTAATAAAAAAATTCTTGACAATTCCAACATGTCATGCCCTGGATGAATTTCAAAGGGTATTATCTTACTGAAACATCCAATTTTTACCTCAACAGAACAGTGTATATGCAGAGGGGAGCATGTGGGTTTGGAGAATGGAACAGTGCTTGGCAGAATTCAATGACTTAAGGATGATTCTTAATGCAGCACATCACAATTACATGGCGTGTCCAAAAACTTTTTTCCACCACTGTATGTACCCGTTAGACATAGACACAAACAAGATAACATTACAATAGCTGATACAATTCCATTATACTTATACTTATTCATATAAACCACTCTACTTTCCTCATTTCTAATCAAATCTTTTGATATCATTGTCCTCCAAAAATACTCATCATTTAAAGCAGCACATTGTCGGTTGATTATTGATTTCTTCAGATGGGCTTGTGTTTCATCTCAACATAAGTAAAACTCTCCTCCTTTAGTTAACTGTCATGTTCTTTTAATATATGAGGTGAATCTTCCAGTCTCAGCAGTCAATTCGTAAGAAATTCTAGTGAAATACGTTTAAGGGAAAGGCTGAGTTCTTTTATCTCACACACCTGTCTATGTGATGCAGGAGGAGATGCTGACAGTCAGGTGCATTGTGGGTGACCTGCGTGGGGGACTTTTGAGATGGATCTCCCAGCAGAGGCGTCCTCTTTCTGCCCGTCCTCAGGGTCCAAACATGCTCTTCTCCAAGTCACCACAGGCCTCAGACTGTCAACTTGTCAGACTGTATGGAAGTCATCGTCGTGTTCCTCTGCTGACACAAAGGGGCTTTTCGTCTCAGGGTCAGAACCCATCTCCTAAGGCGGCTAAAGTGAAGTTGCGGACTCGTCTGTTGGTGACGCTGTTGTTTGGTGGCAGTCTGCTGGGCTGCTGCTGGTATGTTTACCTGGAGAAGGAGGAGAGGCTGCGAGGACTACGTATTGAGCAGCTGAAGAAGGTGGCTGTGGGGCAGGGCACCTTCAGCCTCTTGGACCACACAGGAAGGCGCAGGACCAAGCAGGACTTTCTGGGCAGCTGGGTGCTGCTGTATTTTGGCTTCACCCACTGCCCTGACATCTGTCCAGATGAGCTGGAAAAGTTGAGCGCTGTAGTGGCCACTCTGGACCGGGACCCAGCACTTCCTCCGGTCCAGCCCCTGTTCATCACTGTAGACCCAGAGAGGGATGATGTGTCAGCCCTGGCCCACTATGTCAAAGACTTTCACCCCCGCCTGATCGGACTCACAGGCACAGCCGAGGAAGTGAAGCACGCAGGGCGGGACTACAGAGTGTATGCCACTCCTGGTCCTAAGGACGAGGATGGAGACTACATTGTGGATCACACCATCCTGATCTACTT
>JAPTMW010000005.1:13997311-14007779 GCA_029822955.1 Ostorhinchus angustatus
GCTACGGAAACCACACCTCCCTACGAGAAAATGAATGATTGGTCTCCAGACTAAATCTCACTTGTGATTTAGTCTGGTGCTAGCCAGACTACTGTCTTTCTATTTTTGTACAACATTTTCATTTTTGTGCTAATAAAGTGTGTTGTTTTTAAATATGTACTTTCCCTTGAGTGTGTCTCACCTTTAGGGCAGCTGTGTCTTGGGAGGAGGGCATTGTGTCATCAAGGGGGCAAAAGTGAAGTAATAGTAGTACATACATGGCCAGATTTTTTCTCCGATTTTTTCACAGAAACACAGGAAGGAGTTACTCTTAAATTTACTGCTTCACTTTTTCCAGTTAAAACCATAGTGATCATCACAGATTCTTCTCAGCCCAGAGAAATTGATTATGGTTCTGGACACACTGTTAACACCACAGCTTGACAAAGGTGCAACAATTTGTATTTATTCATTTAACTTGAATGCACACAATTAACAACCACTTCTATAACCAGCTGACCTGGTGGGGGTGTGGTGGTTTAGTCGTCGAGCCTCTGTGTCGTTTCTCTGTGCTGCACAGTTTCCCCCACCATTAAAAACGGGTATATTCAGGAGGTTCATTGTCCTGTCAGTGTCCTTGACCACGGTACCGATGAAGATCTGGAGTCGGTCCCAGAGTGTTGTCAATGGAAGCTTGCTGTTCCTAACGTGGTAATGCTAACCACTAATGCTAGGAGCTGTGTGTGTATTGGGATGGATGAAATACGGAGACAGTGTCCTCACAGTGGTAATAAAGTGAGTTAACCTTAAGCCAGTTTTCTACTTTAATCTAGATCATTGGAACCAGCAGTCACAGCCGTAAATGTTTTGGATGTGGCTGCAAATTTAATTGTAGATTTTTTATCTCAAGATTTGATATTTTGACTGTCACTGTATTGGATTTCTGGAGCCACATGTGATTGTATTCAGACCAGGAAAGTAAGTTTGGAAGGAGTGAGGACTGAAACTTGCTCAACCAACACTTATTGAAAACACCAACGACCACTAACACTTTAATGTCAAATACCACCAAGTAGTTTCAGCTATTGCCTAAATGTTAACACGTACACTTGTGTTTGACAACAGCAATGTCAACCTTGTGTGGAAACACACTAATTAACACTATCTATGTATCATACCACATGCTTTTAGTCTTAACCGCCACCACAGTAGAGCTGTCTGATGGGAAAAAATGTGTTTTATTCAGAAAACAAAGGCTCTAAAAGTCTGACTCAGCGGACGGGCTGTCAATCACATCTGTCAGTCACATCCCACACAGTCTTCACTTAACCCTAAAATCTCCTGAAACAGAATGATTCCAGATATCTCTTCACTTAGTATTGCTACGAAGAATTTCAGTATATGTTTTTGTGACTCTACGACCATATGGACATTATTACAGACTGAACTGTTGGTCATAAACTTCAGACAGTTGATTTAGCTGAACTAGGGTTGCTATTTCCACCTGTGTATCCTGGATGATCACAGTGGAAAGGACATTTTCTTGGCTTTATTTTGTGTATATTCATTGAAATCGGGCAGTTTTGAAGCTGAAAGTTGGATCAGTTCCATATGTGATGGAAATAACTAGTTTTCCAAGTTTCATCTGTTTTGATGTATCTTCTCATGTGGCATGTATCTTACTAAACATAAAATCTGATTGTTGAAAGATGGATGATTTTATTTCAGGTCTGATGCTGTGAGTGTTACCAGTTTTCATCAGTGTCCAGACGTTATACTAAGGAGGCCTAAATGTTTCTCTTTCTCTGTGACCCGGTCCAGTTTTGTTGTGTAACCTCTTTGTTATTCTGCTCATCTCTGACTGAAACAGTCAGTTTGGCCGTTCATCATCTCTGTGTGCGTCTTTGTGTGTCTGTGTGTGTCTGTGTGTTGGTAACCAGGCGGCAGTTTGCAGCAGTAAGAATAACCTCAGTGTTTTCCTCTGCGTATCTAATTCACCCTGATTAAACTCTGGCTCTCGTGTGAGCATTGGCTCTAATCGGTCCTTTCCTCCGTCTGTTTACTCGCCAGTACCACATTGATTAAACTCGTAGATTATTAGTGCACTTTCACACAGAGATAATCCAGTGATAATAATCCAAACTGCCTGTTGTTGTTTGCATTGAAGTGTACCTGAACTTCATTATATTTAAAAACAGATGCAGAGCTTTTACTCAGATTTCGTCTTGTGGTGTTAAGAGGCTTACTGAAGGATTAGGAAAATTACTGCCTTTAAATTAAAATGGCATTTGTTTTCCTTCATTGACAAATAAAAATATACCACAAACTGAAAAATCAACTTACAAAAGTCTTGGTTTAGTCTAAGGGAAATGTATTATTTTAAGTAGGAAAACTATAATAAGACATTTAGAAAATTAATAGCTAAAACACAGATATAGTTTGACATTGACAGTAGTAATTTTAGTCACATGTAAATATTAATGCATTTCTGTGTTGAGTTTATCTGTTCTCTCCACCCCATTAACAACAGGAACAGGTAAATTCTCTGTCCAGCTCACTTGCTCCAATGTGGGCTGTGTGCTAATGCTAATGCTAGGTGCAGTGTGTGTATTAGGATTGCTTAAATGCAGACTAAAATTTCCCTACGTGTATAATTAAGTAAGTTAACCATAACCTTGTATAAATGTAAACGCAATCACTTGTCCCTTTTTAAAAACTATGTGAAAGTGAAAAACATTTAAACCCAGTTATTCCTGTTACTTTGAATGGAAAGAGTCCATAGCCAATAATATGAATATTAATGATGTATAAATATGACAAAGACAGAGCACTTCTCTGCCTATTTTTATTTTAATGTAGATTTTACTCAGCAATTTAAGGCTCCTTTCAGTCATGTTATAAGAATACATTACTCCGCTTTGTCTTTTCTATAAAAAAGGTTAACAACCTTTAAAACTATCATTAAATTACCATCTCCACATTATCTGAAAAATGTAACCTGAAAATGTAGATTTTGATTATTCACTGTTCTGTTTCCCTAAAACTCCACTTTCAGTCTGTCTTTCAATCTTCATGTTTTCACATCACATAATTTTTTTAAGCCAGTGGTTCTGCTGGTCAGTCCTACCCTTAAATGCATGTTTTTGAAGATGGCAAAAAAAGCACTCTCTTTTCAGTAGATGAATGTGAGAGAACATGGAATTTTAAAAAATGTTTAACCTGGAGGAACACTTATATTACAAAACTCTATTTTATGGTTTATGAGGTTCAGGAAATTACTGAAAATCTTGATTTTTGTGCAAAATTTGCGGCCTTTTTTTCTTATTGAAGACAAAAGGTGCCAAAATTTACACGCCAGGCACCCCTTTAGTTGAGACATTTAACTTGTTGAACACAATGAGGAAAAAACACAGAAGCCAAGAGAAAAGACAACAAACAAAACAAAAAACAGCAGAAAATGAATGCTTGCAGTAATAAGAACATTACATAAAATGATTTAATGATAACTATAATAATTCAAAATTTGACATTTTTCATGTCAGGTGGCAGTGGTTTTCAGAATGTAAAACCAACGGCAGCTTTATTTGTTGAAAAGTTTGTGTTTTGTGAATGATGAAGAAAACTGTTAATTATAATGTAAAGCCTCCTGAAATGAAGTCTGTCCAAAGTAATCTGCTGTGGAACCTCAGCAGTTCTGCTGTCAATGAGCCTTAAAGCAGGACAGAGGGATGATGGGAAATGCCCAGCAGTGTGGACCTCATTGGGCTCATTCATAGGCTAATGGACTCTGGTTGGAGCTGTCAAAGGTCCGCCTTCCACCACAGGAGAAAACAAAAACTCTGGAGGTTTGCATGATAATGTTGGCAGCTGCCTGAGGGCGACGCCTCCTGACCCCCCCGTTCATGGCTCATTCACAGGGTCACATACTCGATTCATTCACCAGCTCCGCTCACTGAAAAACGCCTGTGTGTTTGTATTGAGCGTGTGTGTCCTCACTCATTCCTATCCTACTGAGGACCATGATGTGATGATAAGAATCACAGGAACAGCTTCAGTATGATGTTCGTTCCTGTTTTTCTTTACTCTTATCACTCTGTACAGCACCAGAACTGGGTATTTTTAGTTACATAAAGTCTTAAAATCACACACAACTGATGACTGCCTCCATGGGTTTGTTGGAACGTGAAAACTTGCACAGGAACTGTTTATGAAAATCAACTCGAGTTTTTTTTTTTTTTTTGTAGTTTCTAGTACAAAACTTAGAAAATGTGCATAAAGTAGGTAATTAAAAACACCTTACATGACTTTGTTGCTATAGCGAATGACAAATGGCATCACTATTACACTCTGTTAACACAATTTATATTGTGGTTTACATCATTTAAAAAATGTTTCCATTTCTTTCCTCTAAACTCTGCATACTGAAGTTCCTCCACTGATACAACTGCCTCTGTAATGTTTTGGGAATCAGAGACAGGTTACGTATCAGTGAGTTTTATTCTGGTTTGCGTCTAGTGCACATCAAAAAATATATGCACATGTGTAGTTTTGGTGTCAGGAAACCGATGATGCTGTGGGCAGCTGAAGAGGTGGCGCAGCAGCTAAAATGAAAACGCTAAAAGCATATAAACTTAACCTAAACTACTGGACCAGTACTGGCTAAATTTGTTATATTTTTGTCATTCTGGGGGTGATTTCATAGTAAACAATATTTCTGTGTGCATTTTGCTTCTTCTCCCTGTGCTGGTTCCTCTGGATTCTCTGATTTCCCCAGTCATCGACAAACTGTATGCTAGGTTAATTCTCCTGTCACTGCTCATGAATGAGATACTGGTTTATATCTTATGCTGAAGTACAGGATGGGTAAAGATCAAATGCGGAGCTCAAACTTCCCTTCAGGTTCAGTTAACAGAACTAAAGGAAAACTGCTTTGCTACTGGTGGGTGAATTGTGATTTTTAAGCCTTTATTCAAATCTCAATATGTTCCGCAGGTCTCGCCTAAAAGAAATGAATTATACAAATTCAGGAAATAGGGACCGATATGACACCAGACCTCTAAATGACAAAAAATAACTGAAAAGAAAGGGACCAACTTATTCATTTAAAAGGAAGAACCATGGAATATTCATGTTTTATGTAAAAAATAATGTCAAATAATCCATTTTCAACTTAATCAACCTGACATTTCATCTCTACTTCCATGTATAATTTAACCTCTAACAAAACATTGTGCAATATTTAAGAGGGTCAAATTAAGGTCAATATACAGTATGTTAACATCAGAGAACATAATAAAACGTGACAGAGATATAAGTTTGTGATGTTTACAGGATTCATGTCATATATTTAGTCATATACAATCAACTGTCTAACTAACAAGCAGTCACAGCAGGATATCACTCTAGTTAAAACCCAAATGCCTACGTATTTGTGTTTTATACCAGTTTGAAGTATTTGAAGTATGAGCATTATGCTTAGTTTCTGGCTGGTCAGGTGTTCAGTGCAATAATACCCATGATCCTCAGCTGCTGTTGTAATGAGTGCTAAACCAGATTGGAAAGCCTCATCATGGATTTGCCAAGTGAACTGATTGGCATTGTTTTCTCAACATCCTAATTTTTAGCTTCAGTCGGGCATCTAATAAAATCTAAAGCTCTGTGACTGGATGTTTATTTAACCAGGAAGTCTTATATATGACAAAATGTATAGAATATAATACAGGAGAAAACAGAAGTATTTGCATAAACATGGAGCAAATTTGGCTGAAAAATAGGACATTATAAATACTAAGCAATAGAAAGGGTCAAGGAATTATATATATTTAGGAACTTTTTCTCTGTGACATGCAAAATCGGGTTATATTGAATATGGCATGACCTCAGACCTTAGTGTTTTTGTTTCTTTGAGAACATTATATTAGATCTTATTGTATGAATGCCAAAGGACCTGAGATCATAAATGTGTGGAAGACCCCTCCCCTTCTAAAATACCCTGACGGTGCATTTGTCACAGCCATCGGTGGAACCTCTAGGATTCCACTAATGCGTAACCCTGAATTATTTCCTCCATCATGTTCATCCCATCATGTTATTTTGTTCACATGAATAAAATTGAAAAATTTTGACATTTTTAATCAAACTTAAACCTTTTGTTGTCCTGTCTTTTTCAGGTACCATGTTTTCACTCTATCATTTCCACACCAGTTTTTTTTTTCTGCTGTGTGTGTATTTTCCTCGGTAGCTTTCCATTGAAACCCATTTTCCCGTCGACCTCTGATATTAGCTATGTGCAGGGTAACATTAACATTCAGCCTCTGCTGCCCTGGAGGCTCGCTGCTCTCCACTGTGTCCATGGTAATCCTGGAATCAGACAGACATAATGAGCATCTCCTCCTACCCCAAATGTGTCTCTCCTTTCATCACTGTTGCCATGGCAACAACACACCAGCGATGAATCGGGTGAATTGGTATGGATTTTTTTTTCTTCCCCCCAAGCTGAGCCCCTCAGGATGATATGCGTTGGATGTTTTCTTGTGTGATGACAGTCTGATTGCACCATTACAGAGACCTTTAACATCACTATCAGCTCTCTGCCCTTGACCTTTGACCCTCATGACATCCTGAGTGTTTCTTAGTAATAGGTGTATGCTCAGTTTTGAAGAGTTTCGAACCAACACTTCAGGGAAGTGAAGTTCAGAACTTATTGTTATTCACCTTCATGACAGACCAAAGACTCTGCATCTGCTCCGACCAGTATTAGCCTATACAAAGTTTTAAGTCCAACAGAAACAAGGATTTGAGTGTTTGTCCCTGTTTGTAGTTACCTTTGTGTTGAAACGTGGTACAGGTACACTGTTCCCCAAAAAATTGGAATAGCATTGTTTTCAGACACATTCCTCTTTTTATTCCTATTTATACACATCAGTAATCACCTTTGATCAGGTACAATGATTCTATACAGAGTCCCTGACACACTTTATCAACA
The DNA here is from genome assembly GCA_029822955.1 of Ostorhinchus angustatus. Lineage (NCBI taxonomy): Eukaryota > Metazoa > Chordata > Actinopteri > Kurtiformes > Apogonidae > Ostorhinchus > Ostorhinchus angustatus. The sequence goes on from JAPTMW010000005.1 coordinate 14,004,276, forward strand.
AAAAATGTCATTGACAGAATCATTTCACAAGAAGAGGGAAAAATATTTTATTCCAACTTTATGGTCTATTTATATAGATAAATATCTGGGCTAGATATTATTTAAGCACAACAATTTTTGCATATTCCATGAAGAGGCAAGAAAAATATCTTATTTTACCTGCCTCTTCCTCAATGCATTAACAAACAATAAAATAGTCCATCAGACCCAGTTACTGAACACCTAACACATGAGCTTCTTAAAAAAGTAAAAAAAAAAAAAGTCAACTTGCCAAACATGCTGTTTAAACGCATTAGTCAGCTTCATATAAACAAATTATTCTGTCTTCATGTATTTTTTGTACGAATTCAGTCTATAGGGAATTCCACAAACCACAAAAATACACATTTACACAAGTACTCAGTTCACACTGATGCTCAAAATAAAATTTCCCAAATTATCCGACAAGTGTTTGCGTCACATAAGCAGACGTTTTAGCTTAAACTGTCAAACTGAATCAAGGCTGTAATGACTAAAAAATGTAATCACTACTAAAGTGGACAAATTGCCTTTTAGTATTGTAGTCAAGACCACACCATCCCAGACCAAGACATTTCCAAGACCAGAGGGTTCTGAGACCAAGTCAAGACCCAGACCGTACATACAGTGAAATATTATTAGAAGAGTGAACAAAGTAAGAATTCTCTATTTTAAGGTTGATTTACAGTAACACTAATGGCAACGAACAGTCTCTGCACTTTTTTCAAAGCACCACAATGCAGGAAATCCAGCATCCATCAACTGAACAGTCACAGAATTACAGCATTACAATGATGGGAACATACCAAACCTGAAAAAAATGCAATGACAAAGCACTCAAATGTCTTCACCATCCTAAACAAACCCATGAATATATATAGGGATGCACTGATACTGATTCCAGTATCGGGTATCGGTCTGATACTGAGCATGTGCACTCCTACTCATACTCGTAAAAGTGGAGGTAGTGGATCTGTTCAAAGAGCGACTGTGTGAGTTAGTGAAAAACTACTGACATATTTATAAAAACTACCCTCATCAATATCAATATGAAAATTAGCATCCACATTAATATTACCTCCTTTGTAGTCGCCGTGTGTTATTATTACTGACTTTCTTCTTAAAAAACTTTACTCTTCTTCGTGGTATTTGTCCAGTGGTTAATTCAGAGCGGCGCCCTCTGGTGGATTGATTGAGAAACACTCATTCCAACACATTAAATGTCATTAGCAGTACTTTGTTACAGTCAGACTAATGTCAATGACAATAAAACACATTTTCAAAAGTAACTGAGAACTGTAATGGTATTATTAAGTACCGGTATCAGTACTCAGTATCGGAAAGTACTCAAATGTAAGTACTTGTACTTGGTCTGAAAGGCAGTGGTGTTGGTGCATCCCTAAATATATATGCCTTATTTTTTGTGACAAACTGTTTAAGAGAGAATTATGGTCAGCACCATCATTCTATTCTTTCTTACGAGAAACCCAACACTCGAGCTAATGTTAGCAAGCTAACCATTCCCTGTAGGGCATTCCAACTTTAACTCTGTAATGTACAGTGCATTAAAAGTTTGCTAATATAATAAATCAACCACAGGGATCACATAACGAGTAATTACTTGATGTGTGTGGATGAAAGTCTTCCTGGATGTCAGACACTAACTGCTCGTGGTGTTAATTGTCAGCTTACCTCTCCCTGTGCTTCCTTTCGGGGTGACAGTAAAAGTTGGATGTGGTCCTCACTGTTTCTGTTAGTTGTGCGCTGCAGAGTCTGCACACTGCTGAGTGTTTTCACTTGCATCTTGTTTTACAGATGTATTGTTTGTAGTTTTGGAAACCAAACTGTATTACTAATGACTTTGAAGACATCACTGCTGCCGAACATGTAAGCATCTTCTCCTGGTCTTCCTTCACTCTCACCGCATGCATGAGGGAGTGGGTGGGGGTGGGGGCTATGCTGTCACTCATGCAGTGTGTCTGTATACAGCCGTTACTGGGGAAACCGTGGGAAACAAATCAAGCAACCAATAACTGGTTGCATTGAAATAGATCCCTTTCCACTCTAATCAGTGGCGTGAACAAACAACTAAACAGCGGTGGTGTCGACCGGTCTCGTCTTAAAATCCCACGCAGACCGAGACAAGACAGATTAAAAATGCATCCGAGACAGAGACGAGACCAAGATGTTAAAAAAGTGGTCTCGAGACCAAGACCGATCTCAAGTACTACAACACTATTGCCATTATTTTCACTGTTGGATCTAGTTTATGTTAGAAATCCCTCGTGCTGAGAGATGTTGACTTGAATTTACAGGTTTATTTACACTTTGTTCAAACAGGAATCACAGAATATTACTAGTAAAAGGTTCTCTTAGAATAGAAATGTGATTCTTTCAGTGTACACTCAGTACATGTATTAATGAAAACTTTACACGTGATTTTTTTTTCTTATTAATGTGAGAGCTTTTTTTTTTTTGTTTAAATCACCTCTGCTTTTATTTATTGGCTGTACAATTCTACACATGAAACCTAATGAATGCTGTGTATTTATTGCATGATCGAGGCCAATAAATATGTTGAAAAGAAAACAATACAAAATTGAAAATCACATCAGTCAGCATATGGTATGACCACCATTTGTCTGGACACAACTGTACAACGCCTTCTCATCGAGCCCTCCAGACGTCTGATATTGTCCTGGGGGATGTTCTGCCACTCCTGCTGCAAGGCTGTCACCAACTCCCAGCCATTTTTGGACTAGGAGTGCGTCTGGATCTCAACTGATCCCAGAGATGCTCAGTAGGTGACAGATTAGGCGAAAAGGCCGGCCATGGCAGAATACGCTTTAGGAAGACTGTCATGACCCAAGCAGTGTGGGGACGTGCATTACCCTGGTGCAGGATCTGGATTTGTGGGTGGTCGTTGTGGACCCAAGGCCGACGTTGACGTTGATTCTTGGATAATCTTGATGTTTTTGAGGTCTGGTTATTCTTCACTTTTGGGGGCATTTCATAGACAATATCAGTCCCAGGGTTACAAGTACAGGATTGGCATTGACCACTGAGGAAAAGCACTTTATCCATTTTTCAGCCAATCACACGGCAGCATACCGAGGAGATTAAAAATGGTCACAATTCAGTGGTCATCAACATACCTTGAGCTGTTACAATTAACTCAGCAAGAAATCATTGTTCAAATAAGGATTTATAAAAAGCAATGACAAAAAAAATGAGTGTAACGTTTTCATTGATGCCAAATGTAATTTACTTAATACTGTTGTAATACTGTGAGGTCAGTGTCGATTTCAGTGTAGAAACTCAATTAACACTAGGGAAATTATCTGTGTATTAAGCCAAACTCACATTGGCAAGAAATGAAAGTTAATGCCTGGAACACACTGGTTACCTCTTAAGTGCATAACTGTTACGTTACTTGTTGACACCTATTCTTCATTTATGAGGTAAAGGGTTTAAACATTAACATCA
>JAPTMW010000005.1:14085066-14095769 GCA_029822955.1 Ostorhinchus angustatus
TTCAATGAAATTTTCAGGAAAGGTGCGAGGTGGTCCAGAATAGATCCCATTAAATTTTGGTGAATGTAGGTCAAAGGGCAGGGACACCAAAAATGTGTTTTCGCAATGATAAGAGATGGGGCAAATCAGGAAAACCGTTTGCGAGGGGCAAGGTTTGTTGTGCTTGGCACCACTTTTTTTTTTTTTTTTTAATTATTACAAGGTAACAGTGTGATGTCCATATTAACGCAGCTGTTATCTTATTGGGACAGTTCAGCTGCATTGAAATCTTTAAGGAAATATGTCCAGAGGAAAACGCTCAATTTTTTTTCTTTCCCCCAACATTTTCCAAAATCAAAACTTTGATTAAGTGCAATAAATTATTAATGGATATGTTGCCCAACTCTACTGTGACTCTCTGTTTATTTCATTATAAGAACAGTTGACATATGATAAAATATGACAAACATAATTATGATCAGTGAATAAACATCTGTCATGAGTCAGAAGATTCAGTTATTGTACAAGATAACGTGAAAATTTACATGAATCACCTGTGTGTAAGTTTACACTGCATATTGCTCATTCAGGCTAGGCTCTGTTTAATGTAGAGTCTGATTTGTGTTCAGACTCGGCAAGATGCCAAAAATATGAAATTATTGAAATCATGTCAATTACATTCTGCAGTTTCATTAACCTATTGTTCCCTTTTTGTGCTTGTATTTTGTTCATTTTATTTAATAGCTGATCCATTAAGGAAGTGAATAGTAAACGATGAATGACTGACCCAATTTTTGTCACTATTCTTCTGCTTTTTATTCTTTTTGGCAGTTAATAGTCTTGAGATAGATTCCACATAGTATAGTCTGGGCAGATGGATTTTTTTTGCATATATATATTTACCTCATTAAAATTAATGGGAGCTCTGCCGTGGTGAATTTTCCATTCATGATGGCACTGGTTTTTCTCACAGTGAACACCCTCACTTAAATGTGGACGTAAAGCTTTAGGGCATGATAGTTTTGTGCGTCATTGGCTAATAATTATTATAGCCAGTGATACCAGGAATTCCGTTGGTCCCTCTGTTGGTCCGCACGAGATTTTTGTCCATCCCATTTCTCAGACGCTATTCACCTGACTCTTTTCTAATTTCATACATGTTCTTTATCACTAGCAGATGTACATTGCACCATTTGATGGCTGTATTTCAGTTTTTGGAATTTTTACAAATGTGTGAAAATTTTAACTTAGAAAATTCATTGATCTGATTTCTTGGGTCCTATTCACCCAATTCTTTTCAAATTTCCTACACGTTCTTCACATGTGCCTTTCTTTAAATTTTTGCATTTATTTTTCTGTACAAATTTTTAAAAAGCTTTTAAAAAGCCTGAATGTTAATCCCTTGGTAGGTGGAGTAGGGTGTTGTAGGGTTAGGGGTTAGGGTTATATGAACCAGAGACCTTGGCGTAAATTGATACACAATCAAATGGGGTTGAACAACATGCAAAAGCTCAAAAACACAAACATATAACGCACCAAATGCCATAAGAACTGGCATGACATACAACGCGATTTCATGAGATCATTCTCACCTCAGTGTATTGAAATTCAAGTGGTCTGACATGAAATAAGAGTTAGCCTATAAAGTATTCCTGAAACCCTGTTTTTATGTTGGATTTGGTTTCTCATTGACTTTTCCAGAGAAGGGGGTTAAATATGTGATTGACAGCTGCAACTACTGATTTTTGTTAAGATTCTGTAAAATGTGACTTTATGTGCTTTATAGCTCAGCACAGAGGCTTGCCAGACTGGCATCATATCTATCTTTATGTTTAGTTTTTTACCCTGATTTTGGCATCTACATCTTTAACTCAGCTCTGCTAAAATCAAGCCATAACTATGTTTGTCAACTCAGAATTCAAGGCTTGGCTCAGGGTTTGTTAAAGTTTCTTACTGAAACAGGCTCTTCATGTTCCAGTAGTTTCATGTCATTAAATAGCTGCTGTCTGTTCCAAAGTCCTACAGAATGATTAGACTTGAGTGAACATGTTTATAGACAGAAAGCATGTTCATTTTACTGTCTTGTAAACATCTATATTAATTGTCCTGTTCCAGCTGTGTTTGCCTTCAGTGACATCAGAGGGGAAAATATCATTTACCCTGCCCTCCTTATCTGTGTTAAATATTAAACAGCACCTGTAAAAGCAAATACAGTTCTGCTTTGGTGAGAAACACACTGTGCTGGATGTGAACATACCCCTCCTTACTTTAGGTAGCTGGAGGCCTGCGGTGCCGTGGAAACGCTTTACAGCCCAGTTCATGGTATGTGGGGTGCACAGTCAGTCTCAGATGTGTGGTGTCGTCATGGCAACTGAATTCAGCCCATCACATACATTAAAATGTCCAGTTTCAAAGTTTCATTTTTGCTCTGAATCACCTGAACTAGGCTAACTTCTGTAACTGGTACTATACTGTTAACACTGGGAGCCTCAAAACTGATGAATTGTAATGCTCTCTAGCCATTTGTGCTAAACACACAGTGCTCCAGCTGTGTTCATGCTCTAAAGTTAATATAGACCAGAGTGCAGTGGGCAGACTTTAAGTCACATGTGTTTCTTACCTTTTTTCGACACCTCTAGAAGAAAACCTTCAAAGTTTGGCAAATATTTTTACACTACAGAGAGGATAGGTGAAATAGATACAGATTTAGCAAATAATTCTATCTAAATAAAGAAACACCACTGACACTCCACCAAATATGGAGAGCTGCAGAAACAAATGTTAGAGGAAGACAAATTAGGTAAGGAGTTGTAAATTGGTGACATGCAGTGCTGTCGTGATATTGTATAATTTCGGATGTGTTCTGATTTGCTGTCAGTGTTTCTATGGATCATCAAATTGCTCCCAACAACATGTTGTTCTGCTCTGTCAATCATTATAATTGTGGTGTGGACTGAAAAATCCAGTTCAGTTAGAATGTCTTTAAAAACCTTATATTTGCGGCCTTTTATATTGGTTTGTTGCCATGTGTTCACATCCCCTCTACACATGTATGTGTGTTGACATGTACAGCTGAATGGATAAACCAGAGTGAATTATACACAGATGGAGTTTCCTCCCAGGGCAAACAGAGATAAAGCGCTGTGAGCTGTTCATTAGTCACCTTCATCTGCACTTACGAAACAACAAACCAACACCTACACCTCTGACCTTTGACCCTTCACTCTCCACTCCTGTAGTAACCATTTGTGTGTACTGTATGGCTAGTGCTCTGGCCATTGATTATCATTCACTTGATAGTTGGTGCTAAAAAAGGAAAAGCTGAGTTTTGTAAAAATGATGGTTGTCAGCAGTGAAGCGAGGGAGTATAGTGTGTGTTGGACCTTTTAATGAATGAGTTAAGAGGACAAAAGGCTGATAAAAAACAATAGATGCATGCGTTGTCCAGCAGCTGTAAGAGGGCTGATAATTCTGTAAAGAAACCAGACCTTCACACACAGGACGTGTGGGTCTTTCACACTTTATAGTCTCAGCACTTTGTCACTGAAGTTATCAGTTAACTACAAACAGACAGAACAAACAGCCTTTATGATGGTTCAACCAATCTTAGAACAAAGACGTATAGTGAAGCTAAAAATGGAGCAATTATCATGTGAATTGAAAAACTGTTATTTTTGAAAGGTATCTAAATGTCTTACCTGAATTGTACTTAACTGTGGCTAGTTTCAGCTCATGAAATATAACAACTTGGTTCTTTTCTTTTCCACTTGTACCATAGTAACAAGATAATCAATGTTACAACTGACACTGACACTGACTGATGAAAATACATACGCAGTCTGGCCAAAAAAAATCCCAGTCTTTAATATTTAGCCTTATTTAGCACCGTGGCATTGTTTTGATTATCTTATGCAATATCACAAAATGTTTTGGACACATAACTTTGCTGAACCTAGACCTGATCAGCTGAAGCAACCCCAGATCATAACACTGCCCCCACAGGCTGGAATTGTAGGCACTAGGCATGATGGGTAATCACTTCATCTGCCTCTCACTGTGATGCTTCCATCACTCTGGCTCCGGGTCAATCTGAATTCATCAGACCACATGGCCTTTTTCCCCTGAAACACAGTCCAATCTTTATGCTCTCTAACAAACTGACAGTTCTTTCAGAAATGAGAAGATATTCACTGCATCAGAGTGAAAGAACTTGTTGCAGCTGAAACATATACACTGTAGTATTTATCCATTGAAAGACTCTTCCACTATTTGCTCAGTTAAATTCAGTTGGGGACTTTTTTGTAGCCAGACAGTGTGTTTACTGATGCACACAATGAATGAAAATATGCAATAAAACACCAGTTCATTCATTCTTTCATTTTCTGAACCCGCATTATCCTCACTAGGGTCACAGGGGTCACTTGGAGCCTATCCCAGTTATATATGGGTGAAGGTACTCACCACACCAGTGTTGATTTTTTTTATTTATTTATTTTTTTATGGAGGCCATGTAACTTCTAAATATGATATTACTACAGTACTGAAAAAATACTGGTTACAATAAAGTGAAAACTAGTGGCAACATTCATTCCTAAAAATCAAAGGTTTTTCTATGGAGGAAAATCATGTGGTTTACTGTTAAATGTTCATAGTAATCAAATAAATAAAACTAGATGACTGATGATTGAGATGACAAGTTTTTGGAACATTGTCCTTAATTTTTCTTGGATGCTGAGCACAAAGTAAGTCAATAATACCACTGGTGAGGCTTAAAATACACAGAGAATCACAAAAATTAGGAAAATTACCAAAGTGTAGCCTAACTAAAACTTTTTTGAGGAAAGCTATAGGAATTTACAATGTCATATCTGTTGAGAGGTTTTCATGTCAGTTTTTTTTTCTTTTTTGTTTTCTAAATAATCAACGATAATTACCTGGGAGGGCCATGATGAGTTAATATGGAATGACCCACACGCACGACTATTGCAGTATGTTTTTATTCACAATTTCCAAAGCATTGTTTTGGCAGTCAAATTAATTTTCATGCAATCAGACATCTGCCAGTCATTGGCTCACCCCTCGGATACTTATAAGCTACTGAATCGTTGTCCCTCTTTGTTGCTATGGCTACAGAGTCCAAAATGGAGTGTGAGTGACTCCTAGTTGAATAAAACATGGAGGGACGAGCAGGAGTCCTGGGAAAAGCAATCACACATGGCTGCACTGTACATACAGCAGCAGTGTGTGTCATTACACAGCGCACACACACTCAGCAGCTCATCATCAGCCTGTTCAGCCAGCCTTTGTCTCCACTACTGTTCATTTCACTCTGATGTGACATTTTAATGACTGTGTAATGAGATGGAGGCAGGGGAATGTTCTAGTTTAACTCTTTAAAGACAAGTCAGCATGACCTGCTCTCACCTTTATCACTAAGACTTCCATCATTTCATTTATTTGAAGTATCAAGCTCAGAAGGATTCACCCTCTGGTATTGTGATTGTCTGCACAGAACTTTATACAAATCGATTGAATAATTATTTCAATAAAAATATGTCAGCCTCCTGGTAACGCTGGAGGACAAGTTGCAAAGAATAAGTCAGTAAGGATCATCTTGTCGAAATTGCAAATTCCAAGTTATCACATTAATTCATGTAATAATAGCGTTCTGATCTGAGTGTTGTGCTTCTGCCTCTCATGATGATGATGATGATGATGATGATGATGATGATGATGAAATGAGGTAAAAACGGATCATCTTAATCCAGTTGAAATATTGCATCTTTTGTATAAACTATGTTGTGGAGCTGCTCAAGTGCCATGAAACATTTATAAAACTTCTCCATGAAACTGACTTCTCCCAGTATTAAGCAGACATTTGTTATGCTTCTGAAAGGATGTGAGACTAATGATTGTCATGTTCTTCTGTTTGTTTTTTTTGGGGTTTTTTTCAGTGGACTGTCAACTGTGAAGCAGGATGAATGGCTATGAATCCCCAACACTGGCCTCAGGCATCTTTGGCTCCTACAACTCGCAGATCAAGTCAGTAACCAATCTTTCATGAAAAATGTTACTGCATTTTTGGACTTAGTATTTGGAAGTGATCACATAAAACTGCCATTTTTTATATTCAGTATTTAACCACAGTCTTGGAAAATTCAGTAATCAGAGGGTGGCAGCAGATCTCAGCATTCAAATAAGTGAATATTAAAGTTACATTTTAGGGGACTGTGAAGCCTTTTTTTTTTTTTAATAAAGAACATTAAGGCTTTAGTATTGTTTGTCTCTGTCTTTCTTAGAAAACCAAACCTGAAATTAATTTTTAATGAAAACTGTAACTTAAGATGCTCCTGTGAGCAGCTGCAAGTCTTCTTTTAAAGGTTGTAATGGATCCAATATGTTCCCACTGAGCACAGGGAGGTAAAACGTAAAGACATGTAACACAGGACAGTTTAATGCCCCTTGACATGTAAGCAATGTTTTTTGTCAGGTTTGCTGCCCTTTGTGGGAAAAAAAAAACATAAAAATAAGCCCATTCTGTTTGACACCATGTTGAAGTGTATAATATAGGAGCTTCAGCCTTTAAAGCACATGTGGACATTATTTTTCTGTGTGAAACATTCGTCTCATATGTGGCAAGTGAAAACTGAAATGCACAGTTTCTCAAATGGTCAATAGTACAAAGAATGGTTTGGGTATCTATAGCTTTTTCCTTTTTTATGACCACCGAACGTGAAGTAAATTTTTATGTAATTCACCAGGTTAAGTTGTATTATAGGTTAGGTGTATAAGATTTGAGAGAAAAACTAGGATGGCTGAGTTTTTATTACCTTAGAATGAACTATTTTTGTACAAAGAGCAGGTCCCATTTTACTATGTCCATTATGTTTCTACCATTGCTCAGAACAGGCTTCCTCTTTCTTTTCATTTTTTCATTGTGAGTGACATCCAGTGAACAGAGCCATCACCTTCACCTACTATTTCTGAGTGTGCACCAGAGGTGTTGTCCCCTTCCCTAAAAATCTATGATCAGATGAGACTGACACTGCTTCTAAGGAGAGACTTCCTTGTTTCTAACGGCGACTGTGGATGAAGCTGATGGGGAATGCAGTTATTCAGTAACAATTAGTCTGTTTATACATTAAGAGATGTAGACTTTAATGTTATGTGTTGATATTTATCAAGGAACTGAAATGATTTAGTAGCATCAACAGCTAATGGTGCGAGCACTGTGTTTGCGTGTTAGCATTAGCTTGGTCAGTTTCATGGTCCTCTGCAGCTCCACCTGGTTTCCAAATACACTCACTTCTAGTTCAAAAATGTAGCAGTTGGTGAATTCCACAAAGATTTATTTTTAATTTTTTTGTCGTCTGTCCCGTCCATCTATCCATCCGTCCGTCCATTCAATGACATAATTGCATTATCTGAAGGGCACATTGAGATATCTGCACTAAATTTATACTGTGGATGCATCTTGGCATTTAGCAGAAGCCTATTGAAAAGAGGTCAGCTTGACCCACTTTGGCCTTGTGCAGTTATAATATCTAAGTACTTTCACATATAAATATGTATGTAATAAGTTTTACCCAAAGACAATATAATCTAAATTATAGAGCAGTAACTTTTAAGAGAATCTTCCTCTATATTTGGCTGAGGGGTATTAAAAGTGCACAGCACATTATGTTATTATAGGAGTTTTTGTTTCTAGCTGGTCGGTTACACCGATCTGCAGGTTTCAAGTGAGTCAGCTTCGTCAAATATGGTTGAACTTTGAAATGTAGTGTTTCCAAAATGGTCCTTTTGTCCAACTGCAAGATGTGTTTAGGCAAAGACGTTTGGTGCTTTCAGCAGCGTAATTGCACTTATTCATTATTCATTCTGTCAGCAGTCAGAATCAAGTCGATGTGTGAAAATATCGAGTGTCAGTGACACACGAGCTGTGCAGCAGCCTGCTGTCACTTCACATGTTGCTCCGACAGGAAGCTTCATGTCCTCACATGTTTGAACCTTGAGAGAGGCTGGTCTGAGGTCAGCAGAGAAGGAGCTGCTGGAAGTGACAAAAAGAGATGATTTAATGAGACAGAACCGTCAGAATCTGACTGAGCAGCATAATAACACACAAAGTGGTGTGCTTTGGTTTTGTAAGCATGGGTGATTTTTTTTTTCTTTTCTGTTTGTTTTCAAAAATTGCGCAGGTGTAACTACAAAAGAAATGATTTGAAAAGTCACAATTATCAGTGTCACCAGCGTCAGCTATTTGCCAACTATGTCTGCAATGCTCAGGCCTGTACAGGTGCATAACTATTAAAAGCCTGTACAGGTGTGTGATTAGGTTTGTGAGGCCCCTGGTCTCTGCATTAACCTTCCCATTTATGTCTCCCATACAGAGTGTTAGTGACTGACAGTCTGTGATGGACATGAATCTCTCAAAAAGGTGAAGATGTGTGTTAGCAAATACTCTGATTCTTTGATTGCAAAAGTCAAAGGTACAAGCCTACGGACATTGAAACTGAAGGAGAGATATCAGCTACAATGCCCATGCTGCAATTCATCAACGAACATGAACTCAAATTCAGATTGTCCTTTAAAAATTATGATGTAAAGAAAACGGTGAACACAATCTGGAATGTATTCCTTCACTGAGATCCACCTCCGATTAGGAGGCATTCAGTCACCATGGCAACTAGTTTGGGTTTTAACTGCAACACTGTAGTGTTTTACTCACTAAAGCTCTGATTCACAATCACACCGCTGACTGACTTCACCTCCATGGCAACAGCAGCTGAGGTTCATGGGTATTGTAGTATTTATATTTAGACCTCTCTAGCAAACCAAGTATGTGGGGTTTCCAGCAAAATATATTGAACATTTTTGGAGAAGTTGTAAAAGAAAATGCAAATGCATGTGTTTCCTTCATTAAGACTTGGCTTGAGGTGTTGACTGAGGAGCTACTATGATCCAAACCATGGGTCAGGATCATAACGTGCTGTTTTACATTCTTCTTCAGTTTGTTAAAGCCTTAGTCTATTTTTGCTTTGTTTTGTTTCTGTTGCCCCTCATACATGGTGGTGTTTCACTGCTGTTTCACATCTAATATGACATGTATGTTTATGCTTCTTGTGTCTAATCAGTGAACACTTATTGGTCCATTCTTGCAGTCATTTCTGTTTCCATTGAATTTACTTGCATTTATGTTATTTAAACAGCACACCCCTGTTTATTTGTTTATTTAGTCATTCATTCATTTATTTATATTTTCTGTTGACAGACCCTCCAGTCTGGGTTCCTTATGTGCACATTGAAAATGTGACTTAAAAACAACTGGATGGAAACACACTTATTGTTAATCCTTTGTGTGTGGTGCATTTGTTCAGTTGCTATGGCTACAGGTCACCTGCCAGCCAATCAGAAACTCAGAAGCACACGTTTCTTTATGTATTTATTTAACTGTCTGTTTCTCTTTCACAGCGGCCATGGCTCTTCATCTCCTGAGCCACCCAAAAATAAAGTCAAGTCCGGTGCCAAAGCTCTGTATGGTGAGTTTCTCCCCTGGTCACATGACTCACTCACAGTTGGCTGCCCTGCAGAATCCCATTTTAAATGTGTTTGACACATTTTTTTCAGCACAGTACCCAAGATGTATCAGAAACTTAATTTCTGATTTGTTGAATCTCCTGATTTTTTTCACATTTACAGGAAGAGATGAAATGTATTTCCTCCGTTCTTCTGCCAAACATAAAAAGAAAAGTCAAAGTGAGCCAAATAAACTGTGTGATTGTTTGGTCGCTTTTTTTTTTAGCGTTGCATTCAGTTCAGAGCTGCATCTAATAATTATTTTCATTACCAGAGAATATTTTTCTCAATCTGAAGTGTTTTACACAATGTTCTATGACATTAGACACTTGTTGCCAGTTGTTTTTCTATTGTATTAATTAAAACAAAAACACAAACTCAGTTCAGCATATGGTTTGTAGCCTGCCCTTTGGCAATGCTTTAGAAAACTAACATTTCGGCAAAAGACAGTTAAATTAAAAAAAACCAGCAGACTATACAGTTTGTCCGTTTGGGTTTTGGGACATTGCAATGGACATGACAAAACCATTTTAGTGATCAGTTGACAAATGGACTACAGAGTAGTTGATGATAAAATAATTGTTAGTTGCTGCTCTGCATTTCTAATAAAAGGTTTGTCAGCATGTCTGAGTTTTCTCTTTTCTGTTGATGATCTCACTTCTGCTCACAAACAGTGCAGGTGTGGAAAGTAAACATTTTACAAGTTAACAAAGTTTCACTTTATTTTAAACTCCTCACAGTAATACAGAGCAATGAATTAACTTAACCCTTTAGTTCACCAAAACATTTCTTGAAACAAATGGGATCGCATCTTCTTTTCACAAAATGCAATACATAAAAGTTTAAGAAATCAGTTTTTTGGCAAGTCTTTACCCCGGTACCCTTCAGAGTCAAAATTCTGTAATTACGATGCCAAACTTGGAATAATTAAATTTTTTTTGTGGAGCCCTATATCATAACAAGGTTTCCTTACGGGGCTTTACAGAATTAGTTGAATATGAAAACAAACAACAGTCAAATAAACAGTAGATGAAGGAAATGGGTTAATCCCCTGTCCTTAGACCCTCCCTCTCAGCAAGGAAAAACTCCAAAAACCCAGTGGGAAAAGAGAAACCTCAGGGAGAACCACAGTGAAGGAGAGATCCACTCCC
>JAPTMW010000005.1:14200056-14210645 GCA_029822955.1 Ostorhinchus angustatus
TTTTGTAAAATCAGTTGCAATTCTGGCCAGAAAAACAGAATAGATTTCCATTTGCAATCATTGTGTGAAGTTTAATTAGCGATGGTTTAATGGACCACTACGGTGACAGAAAATTGATCCTTGCTCTTTTGTGTATTACAGTTTGAGAACAAGCTTGATTTTACATTGTAAGCTTGTTCTCAGGAACAATTTAGCAATTATATGAAGAAGACAAACATGTAACATTTAAACTTGTCATAGCTAAACAACAGTCATATGAAATAATAAAGACAAAAATTGTTTTGCTCGCAAGAAATGAAAGTTTGAGTTTCTATTAAGGTACAGGTTCCTCCACCATTCTGAGTTTTACGGTACCCACGCCCAAACTACATTAATGTAAAACCCATCCAACACCTGGTTCCATAGTTTTGTTTTGTTTGTTTTTTTAAGCTTTTTTGCTGCTGTTTATTATCTGCTCAAGGTTTACCAAATGTTCTTACATGGGTAGGATTATAATAATAGTTAAGAATTATGTGAAAATCTTTTAATTGAAAAACATTTATTGCGGGATGATCCAAAACATCCCAACCGTTCACCAAAGTCTACAGAAAACTGGGGGAAATGTTGGAGCCCTGAACCCACTGAAACCCTCAGGAAAATCCTGAAGTCTTTCATTTAAATCAACTTTTCAGAACTATGAAATAACACTGCTAAGATCACACTAGTTTTTCTAGTCAGTTCTGAGGACCTAGTCTGCTAAAACTCCATGATTAACAACTTCTTTCTATGGGAGAAAAGTAGATCACATGCTCTTTCAGATAATGATGAGGTGGTGGGACGGTAGATTACAATGCGGTTTAACTGGGACTCCTTTTTTGTTCAGAGCTTCACTTTCAGCTGGATTCCTGGGAGAGAATAAAGATAGGCCCTGGTCTTTAAGGGGTTTCTGAGGACACTGACCCTCTCTCTGGGTTGACAACGATGGCTCTGGGTTTGTCGTGCTCCCCCCTCAGTACCACGCCCACTCGGCTGCCGTCAGTACGGGTGACATTGATGACATTGGTGACCTCGCTGGTCCAGTAGATGAAGCGGCTGTAGATGTCAATGCTCAGGTCGTACAGCTGTAGACCCTGACTGGGCCCGCCCACCGAGGTTGACACCACAGTCATACTCTGAGAGGGGACAGGTGGCAGGTCAGGTACAGTACTGCTCTGGTTATTTACTACTTTTAAAAACACCTTTCTTGAGTCTACCTGGTTTCCATCCTCTTGAGCGCGCCGGATGACGTTCTGCTTGGAGTCGATCCAGTACAGCTGTTTGTCCAGGGGGTCGTAGTCGATGGCACGGACGTTCCTCAGGCTGTGAATGGGCAGGATGATGTCCGGACTCTGCTGTTCATCAATCACCATACGGTTTATGGCCGTCCTCTGGCTGAACAGCAGGAAGGATGTTGGAGCTGAGAGAGAGAGAGAAGGTACGATTGAATAAAGACCAAAACTCCACACGAGAAAACTAAACTGCTGGAAGTATTACACAGGAAATAAAACAAAACAACTGAAAGCTAAAATCAAAAGGCTTAAGCCTCTGTGCTGAAGGCATTTATGGACATCTAACTCATTTGTCACACATTCATCAGTCATGAATAAGTAGAATTATTATATACAGCATCCTTCCTAAGCCTGTCTCTATGCGCTGCATATTGCACAGAATGACTGGATCATGCTGTGGTATATAAAACTGAAGTATAAGGAGATATTTGTAAAACTGTCTCATCTCTGTTTTATATGGCCCTATACCATTGTTTTTTCCTCACTCATTTCACCAAGTGCATGCTGGTCTGACACTGCATCTCAGTCTACAGGTTGTATTAGCTACACAGGATTTTATATGACATTGTGTTGTATTCAATAGAACAATACTCAGAACAAGAATCTTGTTTTCGTATTTTCCTATTTCAATTTTAAAAATTCGTCTAAGTTTTTGGTTTGTCACTTTCCCTGGGTTACTTCAGTAACGCTTACTTTAATCTAAAATATTAAGTATTATTAACTCTAATAAGAATTAGGAGGTTAAAATTAGTGAATTCAGGTTTAAAATTAATTTCTAAATAAAAAAACTTTAAAATGTATTTTATCCATTAATATTTATCAATTTAAAATGAAATTAACAGCCTTAAATCAATACAAAAATGCTCATTTGACTAAATTAATATAAATAATAGTAAATGTGAACAGAGGTTTAAGTCAAGGTTTGTACTTATAAAATGAAAGCGTCTTAAGATACAACAATCCCCAAAATAAGAATAATGTTTTCACTTATTAAACAAATGTAACGGGAGTTTGCCTTCAGCTCAAGCTCAACTCTAAGATTTAGCCACTAAACTTTAAATCTTTGAATGTTTCCAGCTTCTTCTGTGTTTATGCATCATCATCTTCATCGTATGACCACTAAAATCAGCAGACAAACCAAACGAACTCAGAGGAATTTAAATATTTAGGATGGTGGGTCAGGGTCCTCACCGCTACAGGTCTTGTTATCATAGTTGAGGGAGAAGTGGGCGGGGCATCCACAGACGAAGCTGCTGACAGGGACAGCGAGGCAGAGGTGGGAGCAGTGTCCGTTGGTGGAGGCGCAGGCATTCCAGCCGCCCTGTCGTGAGGAGTGGAACACCAGGATGTCCATGACGTAGTCCAGGTGGCCCTGGATGACAGTGCGGTTCTGCCCACTGGTCTTGTTGGCACGTTCAATGCTGCGTTGACTCCAGTCAGTCCAGTAGATGTAGTCCTGGTACTGGGTGAGGCCGAAGGGGTGAGGGAGGTCGTCAGCGATCACCTCACGATCCTGACCTGAAGACATAAACAGCACAGGCGAGACATTTATAGACGCTGTGGGAATTAAAGGGTTTATGGGTGGTTGTTCATTGCACATGTTTAAGAAATTTACAGAAACAGTCTCTCCTTAAGATTGTGGGATGAGAAACAACATTTTCAGTGTCACAGTTCGAGCTCTTTGCTCATCAATGTATCCCAATGCAAACTAGTAACTAATCTAGTGAATTATTTTTCTGATAATTGATACTGATTTGGCATTTCGTAGAACTGAAACAGTACCATTTTTTGCTGTAAAGAATGGTATAGTACTTAAAAAGGATTTAAGAGAAAAGCCTGATTTTGTACTTAAAGCTAAAATGAATAAAGAAACGTCTTCTTACAAGTAATAAATATATACATTATATCAGTTCAGTGGGAGTAACAATCAGGCGCCAAAATTTACACAGTAGTCTAGAAAGAGTCCAAAAAATATTAAAGCCCAACAGAAATCTGCTCAGTGAGGCTATTTTCTCTCCTCTACCTCCTCGCCAAGGCTGAGGCTGCACACAAATTGGTAGTGTTGTAGGAGCTGTGTGAGTATAGCCGGGTCTAATAGCAGTATCGTTCATTTTAGTTTTCAGTGAGGAATATTTTGGGTCCTGGTCTACATCCATTGACAAGCTGAGTGGAAACACTTGAGCACAAAAAGTGGGAGCAGAGCGGCTTTTGTTTCTGTGCCACTTTGAAGTTTGCAGCCGTAAAGGCAGCAGTAGAACGAGCCGCTAATGGGAAACACAACCATATGAAAACACAATACATGTATGTGCTGGTGGAAACACACCACAGTGTGGGGGAGGGGAATATAATACACAGAGGGTTTGGGATACATGCCTGTGGGGATAATGCACAATTTTGCGTAGTTGAACAAAATTATGCAATGAACTGTACATGCTCAGAAATATTTCAAAGAAGAAAAATTTTATTTTATTTAGATATTATAAGTTTTTTCAGGGAATTTTGTATTTTATTAGGGAGGGTAGTTCACAGATGACAAGTGAAGAGTGTGCAA
The DNA here is from genome assembly GCA_029822955.1 of Ostorhinchus angustatus. NCBI lineage: Eukaryota > Metazoa > Chordata > Actinopteri > Kurtiformes > Apogonidae > Ostorhinchus > Ostorhinchus angustatus. The sequence goes on from JAPTMW010000005.1 coordinate 14,203,915, forward strand.
CACTCTTCACACTGTAGATATCTTAAACCATTGCTTAAATACCAAAAACTTTGATATTTTAAGATTTTCTGGGTATGAAAGGCTGATTGTTTTCATAATCAATTAATGAGACGTTATTAACTATTAAACATAATGTGTGTTCATGCAGATAGCAGCTACTAAAGTCAAACTCACCCAGCATGTTGGACGACTCGATGAGTGTGGTGTCTAGGTCAGTCCAGTACAGACGGCGTTCGGCGTAGTCGATAGTGAGTCCGTTGGCCCGACCCACGTCAGCCACCAGTGTGATACGACCAGTTCCATCCATGGCTGCTCGGTCGATCTTGGGCTTTCCACCCCACTCTGTCCAGTACATGTACCTGAGGACAGGAGAGTCCATGTCAGGGTTTAGTTATTATAAACTACATCAGGCACAAACAGTCAAATCAGCAGAATCAGTCACTGGACTCCTCACCCTTCAGCAGGGTCTAGAGCCAGTGCTCGGGGACTGTCCAGATCCTTCCAGACCAGGACCTGCCGGTGTTGTCCATCCAGTTTGGCCACCTCGATGCGGTTGGTGCCAGTGTCAGCCCAGTACAGGTTCTTCCCCAGCCAGTCCACCGCCATGCCTTCTGGGTAATCCAGACCAAACTCCACCACGTGCTCCAAGGCGCTGCCATTCATGAAGGCCCGACTGATGGTCTGTACAGATTGAAGGCCACTTTAAAGATTACTGGACAGTGAACAGGATCTGACTATCACTGAATCTGACATCTTTACATTACATCCTATGAATCCAGGTGGAATAATCACAATAGCAATAATCTGAAAGTCATTGATTGATATATATAATTTTAGAGATTAAAGTAATAATTTATGTTTGTGTAAATGTATGTATTTTGATAATTAGTTTGAGTAACGTGAGTGACATGTTAAGAATTGATAGGATTCATCACAAAGGTTACAACCCCTTACACCTTTAACCCACCAAAACATTGTTACTTTTAGTCTTTTATGATCTACTGACAACAGCCAACTGTTCTCTTTAGCATTTTAAATGAAAACTCTTCTCAAAGTTAAATCAGAAAAAAAAACATAGTTTGACTTAAAAGTAATGGATGGATCATCTCACAAGAGCTCACTCATATTTGGTGTTGCCAAACCTGGTGTGGACAAAAGCTTCTTGTGAACAGGTGACTCCTTACCTTCAGTGTGATGTCAGTCCAGTAGATGCGATTGTCAGTGACATCGAAGTCAAGCGCAGAGGCCTCTTTGACGCCAGTGAGAGGGATGGCCACATTGTTGTTATTGGTTTCCAGGGAGATGCGGCGGATATCGGTGTGACGGGAGAAAAGCAGGAAGGCCTCAGGTACAATACAGGTTTGCATGTCGGCGATGAGTTCGAGGCCGATGGGGCATCCGCACTGCACACCCTGTGGCTTGTAAAGGCACAGGTGGCTGCAGCCACCGTTGTTCTCTGCACATGGGTTTGTACCTATACAAACCATATTGACACAGCAGTTGCCTTTTTATTATTAAGTCATAAAAAAATATAGATGTTATTTTTTAAAAACTGGAAATCTAGACTTATATGTCAGGAAATTGTTTTTCTTAAATGTGAATAACTGCTGAGTTAAGAACGCTTTTGTCAGCTGGTTGAGCTGTTGGGAATAAATGAATATGCAGAAAGGCGGTGCAAATCGAATTGAGTATATTTTTTGCTTTTCCTTAGACAAAATCCTAAAAGTAGATGCATGAAATGTTTTAGTGTTTCAGAGGTTCCTTATTGACCATGGATATGTCTTTTTTTAACTCAAGAATGTCAAGAATTGTGATTTTTCTATTATTTCATGCCAATTTAGTTACTAAAATGATCAAAAATGTGAAAAAAAATTGTCTTTGTGGTCTCACCGAAGGCTTTGTGTACGTTTGTGGCCTTCAAGCCCATCAGGTCAGGCAGCTGGTCGATGATGAACTCGCGTTCTGCAGTGCGTTTGTGGACCCGTTCGATGCTCCGGCGCTGCCAGTCTGTCCAGTAGATGTAGTCACCCAGCAGAGTGAAGCCGAAGATATGAGGAAGTTTGTCCTCCACCAGGATACGCCGGCCCGTCCCATCCATGTTCATCACCTGAGACAGATGGATGGAAAGGAGGATGAGACACTGAGCATGTAGAGATGAACAGAAACAATGACTGCTGGAAGTTTTATGTCTGTACTCTGCCTTAAATATGAATTTGTCTGATATGTTCTTCCTATAACTAAATATTCAATAAAAATTTTAAATATAGCTAAATGTACATCTTCTCCCATCATGAAAAAACGTCTTTGTAGATATTCTTCATTTAAGACTGAATTTTTCAGTCTTGGTCTATTTTCAGTTCATCATCGGTAGCTTCAAGTTGTTGTATGTATATTATAAAAGCCAAGTGGCCTTTGTGTGTATGTGTGTCTGCTTTATAAATGAAAAACTGGACAGCGCTAGAGGAGTCCATTCACAGCCACAAGGGGGGGGAAGTGAAATGCAATGAGGGCCATCTATAACATAAAATCCAAGTGGCCTCTGTGTACATGTAAGTGTGTCCAAGCATTCACATAAAATCCAGAAACAGCTGACTGCTGCAGTTTGGCACACTTATGTATCTGTGGTCAAGGAACAGACTAGCGAAAAGAGCAAGTTGAGAAGACTAATATTTTGGGAGATATGAGTGATTTTGGAATAAAACAGCCTTACAATCACGTTGCTATGGCCAGAATGCTTTGGTGGTTACTGCTGGACAAATGCAGTACAGCATGCACGAATACAAAACAGCATAAAAACTACCAAATCTAGAACCCGTGGATCCCCATGAACCAACGCACTAGTTACATTTATAAAGTTGCAGTTAAACCTGTGCTTTTCTGAAGATGAATGTGACAATGCTGACAGTGTCAAACTCTGCAGCAGGAAATTACAGTAAAACAGAGGAAGAAACTATTGTGCCTAGAATGTTATTTAAAAGCGGAGTATTTAGTATCAAGAAATTATAGAAATTGAATTAAGTAAGCCACAAGCAGGTGTAAATAACGGATTACTTTTTTGTAATTTTTCCATGTAATTGTGAAACAAATTTGAAGCAACTCCAAAATAATTTCTATCTAAACAATACAAAAATGACCTAATTAGAGGTTTTGAGGTCATACTGCTATCCATGCAAGAAAATGGAGGTCAGTCTTTAGGAATTACCCACGTTTTCACAGTTTCTGTGTATAAATATGAGGGGAAATGCTACATTCAGCTGAAATGTTCACCATTTCAGATTTAAGTCTAAAAAGCTGCTTCCATCTCCAATTAGCCAAATAAAATGCTTTTCAAAAAAGGCAAAAAAAAAAAAAAACCTCAAGGGAACCTAGGATTCTCTACAAAGCTTTGGAAGTTTTTTTCATTTGCATCCACATGAAAATACACTGATGGAAACACTTATCCAGAGTAAAAATGTTTAAATTAAAAACCACAGAAACAGGTACATGGGTCCAGTCTGGGAGACAGCTGCTCCTGATTTAAACTGTTAGAAAACTTATAAAATCCCATCTGTGCTTAAAAGAAACAACAAGGCTGACAAATTGAACACATGTGACACAAAACATTTAACTTCAGGCCAATATATTTCCCATCCTCACATGCTGTCACAGTCTGACACTTAGAGGGAATTCTTTAAACCATATTCAGTTTCCATCTGACTTCAGGTAAATTCTCCACTTATTCTGCAATTTAATGGGTTAAAAAATATTTTGCCATTCCACCCCCTGCTATATTTTCCATACATCATTCAGTTTAGTTTTCAAAACCACCTTCAGTCATTAAACCCCCTTTTTTCATGCACCTTCTTTACTGTCTGCTTTCGTTTACACTCAGTTCCAGGTTTTGCTGAGCAGGTCTTAAACAGAAGTGAGATGTCAAAGTTTCTCCCAGGGAAGAAGAGGAAATGTGGCGGCCATATGCTGCTGTTGTTTGTTTGCTCGGGCTGTTGCTTCTAATTAGCGCTGCTGCGATGTGCTGCCAGGTCGCCTGAGCTCTTTGAGCACGCTCAGAAACAATGTGGAAACTCGACCAGCCCCAACAGCTCTATGGGGGCTTCAAATTTAACTCAAAGAAAAGAGATTCCATGCTGGATGGTTCAGGACAGCTCAAATATTTTTCTGTGTGAACATTCTCAGAATGACGCACAAGGATGACAGAAGTCAAACCCTTGTCAGTCAAGGGTTTGGCATCTGTGTCATCTTTACATTTTGCGAATTTTTGAAACTAAACCCTTTTCAGACAAATGTAACTTCTCTCTTTCATTCATTCGGCAAAATAATTACTACCAGTGAGGGCGTTTTCACACAACGCACTCGAGTCTGTATCCAAGTACGCTGGACCCCAAAGTCCGCTTAATTTTGTCCATGTGAAACCAACCGTTCTGTGCTCGAGTACCGTATCCAAGTCCACTTGGTCCTCATCCTTTTGGTCTGTGTCTGTCTGTCCTCATTCTGTTGGTCTGTGTCCGTCTGTCCTCATTCTGTTGGTCTGTGTCTGTCTGTCCACATTCTGTTGGTCTGTGTCTGTCTGTCCACATTCTGTTGGTCTGTGTCCGTCTTCGGTCTGTTTTGGAGAATCTGACCCAGTTGGACGTGAACGCAGTCATTCTGGAAACTTGGTCAAATGAAACATTGAAACAACAGCAGCTGAACTGTGTTCAAATGTCTGTCATTAACGTCTACGGTTTAATGTCGTTTCTTCCGTGGTCTTTTTTATGCCTTTGTAAAGCACTTTGCGTGACCCTGTGTATGAATAATTCTATACAAATAAACTTGTCTAGCCTTAAAAGCAAAAGGTGTCACAAAGTGGCAGAATAAATGAACCACTGCTCACTTTTACATTGACCCTCAAATTGTGTGAATATAACTTGCACATAAAAATTTACCAAATGGGAAAAAAACAATTTCACCCAAACTCAAATTTTTTGATTAAAAGTTTTTGTGCTGGCAAGAGGTGGTTTTTCAGGGCAAGTGGTGTATCATGCAAAACTGCAATGGAAAGACCTTTTTATGCAACTGGAGTAAAATAAAAAAAACAAAAACGGATGTTGATGGACGTTAAAACAAGAGAATAAGAAGAGTTTAAAACAAACGTGTGTGTGTGTGGACACACCAGGAAACCACATCAGTTTAGAATTTAGTAGGAGATAGAGGGGTAATATATAATAATAATGAATAGATCTGTAAATCAACACCATACTTACGTTCGTCTCCATGTTTATGGAATGACTTCTAAACTTCGAAACATGTTTGTGATTCAATGGAAAACCCACATCACACACTTCTCCCCAAAAGGGGAGGAAAGGGCTATTGTTTTCGGCTCGGTTTGTTTCTTTGTTTATTAACAGCAGCAAAACTATTGATTGAGTTCAGAATTTGGTTTATAGATTTCCTGTGACTCAGAATAGATGTGGTTACATTTTGGTAAAAATTGGAAAATATTTTTTTCTCCCATTTACTTATAATGGACATATATTTAACACTTCTATAAAAACATCAATTTTGTTTCCATTTCCTTCAAACTTGGCACATATATAGAGGCACATGATATGATGACATCAGCTGGATCCATGACAAAATCAGATAGAACACATGTGAGGGGCGGGGCTTGTGCCTGGACCCACTTCTTTTCAGGTTATTATGTTATTCGTCCGTTCACTTCAGATCATATTTGGGTTGAATGTGGCCCCTGAACTCAAATGAGTTGGTGAGATGGACCCCCACCCATACAAGCAAATACAGAGCAAAGGGCAGAATGTATGTGCACAGGTCAGTGAAGCTGAAGGAGCACATTCCCAGTGTTTTTCCAAGGACTTCACTTACAGCCTCTGAATGCCACATTATTGTGCATTTATTCAAATCACTAACATGTCCTTTCTCCGACGGCCTCTGCCTTCACTGCGGGTCTGTGACTGATTTTTACTGCTGCTCTAAACGTGTCTGAAGGTAAACACAGATTCACCAAGGTTTCAGACCTGACAGGTGCATCTGCCTTCATTAAAGGAGGCCATTTGTGCCATTTGAAGGCCCTGCTGAAGGGATTGGAGTGTAATCTGTGTTTACTCCTCTGTCCTGGGTAATACTGTTCCCTTTGAGGCCTCAAAGTGGCTTTCTGCTTTCAGTTTACTGAAGAAAACACCTGAGTGGAATCAACGTGAGACCTTTTACTAAGTCATTAACGCAACATCAGTTTAGAGCCGTTTTGTAGGAAAAGCATGGAGCGGAGAGGGAAGGGTCCGAAGTCATCTCACTGGGTACACTGTGGCTACTGCCAACAACTGATGGAACTGATTGGACAAAGGATGTATCAGTGTGACCTTCATTTGACAGCACAACGCAGCAGATAGACGCATCGTATCAGACGCATGGGATTAATCTGTCTGTGGAGAGGAAATGGACACAGAGCCGCATCAAATTCAACTTACTGGAAATATGGCATTTCCAAAGTCCAAGCGGTCACTTCATAGACGACACATTATCATCAAGGATAGACGTTACAGCAGTGGGGGGGCGTGCATTTGGAAGCTGGACCGTCAGTGGGGACTTACTCCACTCAGCCCACCTCTTAATACCCCCGCCATGACATCACAATAACAGAAACCATCAATACTATAGAAAAAAAAACACTAAACATTACCTGTGTGTGTCCTTGTGTGTGTATATACGTGTGTGAGTGTGTGTGTGAGTGTGTTAAG
>JAPTMW010000005.1:14431176-14442713 GCA_029822955.1 Ostorhinchus angustatus
CATGGTCATCTTAAAGCGGAATTAACCTTTATTCGGAATTAAACAGGAATAAAAACTCTCACGTAAACAGGCCCATTATGTTCTTCCCTTCTTACTCATTTCATTATTATTTCAGTTGGAAGCCTGTTTTTAAGTTTATTTATTGCAATTTGATAGATAATTAACCATGTACTCAACCTCACAACTCTTTAAAGCCTTCCTAAGATATATACGGTAATAAAGTATTAAATTATGTAAAGTAGTAAAAGTATGACATCTGCAGATATTTAAGGTGACAAAAAGATCAACATATAGAGAGTAACATTAATTGCTGTAGTGTTTATTAAAATACTTTGGACTTTTCTTTGTGGTCAGAACATGACAAAGTTTTGAATATTAAGAGCAGTGGTAATTACAACTTTTCTTCAACATCAGAAATGTAAAATTAGGAGAAAAAAAAGCAGAATTAAGTAAAACAAGAAAACATTGAATGCTTTTGTTATATTTGACCACATAAAGAAAATAAACCTCAAAGACAAAAAGTGCCAAATATGCTATATCACAGTAACCATAGTCAGTGAGTGTTAGTTTTATTGTTCAGCCCTACATTTGCTGCATTACAAGACATAGAAATAATAGTGAAATTTCTTTGCCGTTAAGAACAAACTCTTAATAAATCCTCAAATACAACTCAATGTTTTAGGTTAACTGACTGTGAAACCTCTTTTAAATGTTGCGTCATGTTATCCTCACTAACCTTTTTTTTAATGTTTCAGGTGAAAAACTGGGTCAAAGAGTTGAGAAAAATGTTGGGGAATGAGATTTGTTTATGTATAGTAGGTAAGTTATCAAGGTTTACTCAAGACATTTGCACCACAGGAACATCTTTGTTCTTCTCTTCTACACATCCTCATGTCGAAATGACAGAATGAGGTGACTGCCAAGGATTCACAACATAGCATGTGAAAGTATTGTCAGATTTGCAGCTCTGGGCCTCTAGAAGGTCCTGAGCAGTAGGAAAAATGAAGTATGGGTGCTTCTGTGAAACTGAGTTCATATTGGTACCTGGCGCTTTGGCAGCTTTTTAGATCCAATAATAAAAGAGAAATTTAGACATATTTCCCCTCAGGATGTACCTAATGATGACCTCAGATAAATGCAAGAAAACTTTTGAGTCATCCCAAAATTAATGAATTTTTAATAAAATACTGGAGCCAAAAATAGGATCAAAACTGGGACATGAAAAGCTACCGAGGTGTCGGTGCATTAGATCTGGAACACATGGCTGTAAATGGTCTTATATAGTGCTATGAATAAAGACACTGTTAAATTTGACGATCCTAGTGATTTTTCTAACCCAGACATGTAGGTTTTTCATGAATCTCAGTCTCATTCCAGGTTTTGTGTGTAACCCATCGTGTCCACTGGCGTTACATGCAGAACCTGCCCAGTTAAACACAAATAAATCGCGAGTGATTTTGCAACACTGGTCATTTTTGTGCAACACTGTCTTGCATAATTAGTTAAATTCCCCAAATGTACCTGTGAGAGAGTAAAATATATTCCAAAAAATAGTAGCACTTAATTTTCGTGTCCTTTTTATCATGTTACATGTGGATTTTTGTATAAAAATGATAGAAAAATGTGTTTTATGTGAAAAATAGTCTCTCTTTTATCTCAGTAAATATTTATTTTTAAAATAGGTCCAAAGTGCTTCCAAACTTGCTTCACAACATTCGTCTACTTCTGGTTTGAATTTTTAGCCCCTCTGCCCTGTTTTTAGGACCAGTTTCATAGAAGCACCCATGTACAAATTAACATTTTGGGCTAAAATGAGAATTCTACCAGATGTGTTTTCTGCCTGATGGAGCCTTTATCTAGATCTGCTTGGCCTCATGAAATGACAGAATTTATGAAGGAATCAGTTCACTTGAAACGGTTGCAGAATGGAAACACTTTCCATTGTGTAACTTGGTGAAAACAAGCCTTTGAAGTAAATCAGAATCGCTTCCCTTTTAAAACAAAGTCTTGGCTGTCTGTAGTGAGACCGTGACGACTGTTATTACATTTGAAGTGTTGCAAAGACAGTAAATTGTTGGTAAAGAATTATTATAAATTCTGTTAGTAAGAAGTGTACACAGTTCATAGCGCTGTCCTGTCAGTTCAGTACGCAGTGCTCTGCAGAGCTTCTAGTAGTGAGCAGTCTGGTACAGTGAGCTGTTGGTTTTATGTCACAGTAGTACAGGATATGAGAAATTCATGTAAAACTGGTATACTGGTTCATGTAATATTGAGCATGTAAAAATAGCCAGACATGAAGATTATGTCCAGAGGTTTGTTTTTCCATTATTCGCACCCTGACCTCCTCCCACTAAGCATTTGTCCCAGTGTGTTGTCGTCACTAGAGCGTTGAGAGATTTTACACACTCTTATTCACATGACCCCAAGAGGCCACATACATTAGCATCGCCATTTTAATCCCCTTAAGCAATTGACCAGTATTGTCTTTTATTCTAGTGAGGTCAGGCTGTTCTTGTCACCTTTGTGAACAGCAGAAATGAAATACACAAGAAAAAGCTCATCAGCTCACATCGTTTTGTGTCATGGAAGCTGAATATTTGGGTCTGGACTGGTCTTGTTGCCCTGGAGGATAAATATCCAGTTATTTGTTATGATGTTTTAACTGGATTATGTTTTCTGGCGCCATAGCCATCATGTGTTTGAAGCAGTTTATATTCAGGGCGCAACAATTATACAATCTGATGTTGGAAAATGCGATTTTGATGTTTTTAATTAAGCACAAAGTCACATGAGGACATTGTGTAAATTATTTTTGGGACAAGGAAGTTGGAGGTTCTGTGTGCTGTTCTCAGGTTTGGTAGTACAACAGGTTTGGTAAGGTGACACATTTTATTGCTGAATCTAATGTCAAAGCAGTTACATTCTTAGTAAAGCCTGAGAACATCGGCAGAAGGAAATGCAGATTGGTTTTATGCACTGCTGTTATGTGGATTCAGATTCAGTATGGCTCAATAAGTTGGTTTCTAAAACAACTGGAAACAGTGAAATATGTTGATAAAAGATTTAAGCTGCAGCCCAAAATTTAGGAACAAGGTTAAAAAGACATGGTGTAAATGTGTGGATGCTTTTCTTCAGGTTGCTTATTTTTTCCGAAACTTGAAGGTTTTCTCGTTTCTATCAGCAAAGACAAACACTCAGTCACCACTAAAACCACATAATAAATGACTGCTGACTGCAATGCAGCTCAAACTTGTTATTTTGTTTCATGTTTTCAGCAGTTTGATAAGTAACAAATTGGTTTCTTCAAGGATTTTTACTGATTGTGATTCTCTTCTCTGCAGGTAATAAAATTGATTTGGACAAAGACAGACATGTTTCAGTGGAAGAGGCTGAGAGGTACGAAAGAAATTCGACAGAAATTTTTCCAGTCGGACTGCTTCGTTGTGCTCAAATACAACCAGATGGCGATGATCTCTGATTTGTATGAAAATATTATGGTGGTCAGAGGATAAAGCGTTTGTCTCTGTTTGTGTAGTTATGCAGAGTCGGTGGGGGCCAAACACTACCACACATCAGCCAAGTTAAATAAAGGCATAGAGGAACTGTTCTTGGATCTCTGTAAAAGTAAGACCCGACACACACTTCAAACACTAACTCCTCCGTTGAAATTCAGCAAAATATGAACAACGGTATGTGTGATGATGAGGAATGTTTATGGAGTTGTTTTTAAATTGTGTTACAATCCGACAAAGCTTTGAGTCTCTTCTGATGAATTATTGTTGTTGCCAGATTTCTGCAACAGAGCTCTGAGGCCGAAAACTGACTGTAGCGTGTTTTACTGCATTGAAAACACAGATTAGAAGGAAAAACCTACAAATATAAATATGAAATGATGGATTATGGGGCTTTTCCACAAGTCCACTTGAGCATTAGATTTTACCAAGTTGCATTCCAGTCAAAAACAGCTGGCAGTGCCTGTAGTTCAGCCTGCTTTTCAGCATTTCAACACAGCATATGAGCATCAAGACACAATGCACTTATTTTTAGATTCAGGTTGACTTACTTTATGAGGATGTCACTTTCTCTGATTCCCACTTCATATAAACTTCCATGAATCATCATGTTTGCTTCATAAAAAAAATGTGTCTGCAGTACTTTGAAAGCTCTGGAGTCATTACAGTGGGGAGTCTTCACATCCTTAATGTAGAAATGGAAGGAAATATTTCAGGTGCCTCTGGTTCCTGAAGTAATATTTCTATTTACTTTTTCTGTAGATGATACTAGTAACATATCTGCCTGGAGGAAGACATGGACAGTATTTTTATAGATATATAGTCAGTGTATTTTTGGGTATTGCTTTTATTTAACAAAGTCTGTAGAGAGACAGGAAATAAAGGGCTAGAAATAGGACGGATGACATGCAGTGAATACCCAGTGAAACACAACCTGGGCTGCTGCGATAAGGCCGTGGCCTATGCAACATTCACTTTACCATATGAGCCACTGAGACACCCCATAGACAATATTCATCTGTCAGTCAAAGCAGCCACACTCTTAGGCCTATAAACCTAAGAGGAGTTATATGTAGTGTTGATATTCCATACATTGTGAGTCACAGCAGTCATATGTACAAAACCCTTTAGTGAATTAATGATCTGTGTCCACACACCGTAACACTCACTGAATATAGTGTGAAATGTCACAGACTGACTACACGAATCATCCAATCAAAATCAGACCTGTCGGTGTTTAATCTGAAGTCTAGATCAACAAATGGCTTAACATGACGTAGTAGACCTTCAGGTTTTGCACTTCGGTGCCGCCTATATTTTCAACCCTGGATGGTGCGGACCATGACCTGAATGCAATTTTAGCACAATGGGCTAGAAGAAGATGTTAGTGTAACTCTGTCATCTCCTCTAAATTTGTCTGATTAAGTGTCATGTGAATTTTTTTGTTGTTTTTTTAGGGATGATGGAAACGGCACAGGCTGAAGAGAGATTGAAAGGCAATGGAGCCAGCCAATCAGCGTCGAGTAGGCGGGGCGTACAGATTGTCGACGATGAACCACAGGCCACACCTGCCGGGGGATGCTGCTCTTCCGGCTAACACACACACAAACACACGCACAGATACAGACACACACATTTTCTCTGTCATACATGTGTGCATTCATAATATTCACACATACACATTTAGCAGTGTCTCTGTTGTCTGGTCAGTCCACTCTAAAATCCTAAAATAATCCGCCTCTGCTGCTAAGGAGCATGGGAAATTTGATTTAAATCAGTCTAATCCCTGTTCCCACCAAAATTTAAAAAATGCTTAGGTTTGAGTATCACTTTGATTATTGTAATTTCTCATATAACCACATAACAGAAGTTTGAAAGCAGTGAAACTAAAAACAGCCACAGAGCAACATTGAACATGTCACGGCTTCATTCTGCAGCTGCAGCGCTGTACCTTTAATATGGAACCGTTTCATCAGTCAGAATGACCACAGCAGAGATTTATTGTGTTTTTGTTTTTGAGGGGCAGAACATGTATCCAAACATAAAGCACTGTATAAACCATTAATCTTAATATCTATCTAAAAATACACGTCTTCTGTTTTTCTTTTTCCAAACCTAAGATGAGATGGCAGCAGCTTGTGGGGCAACAGCTCCCCACGCTGGATGAACGTCAAACTATTTGGGTTCGCTGCTGCAGGTTTATTAAATTAAACTGAAGACATTTAATCATTAATAACTATTTTGACAAAAGAAAAAAAGAAAAATTTTATTCAGTTTCCAAATTTCACTTGGTTACTATTTGCTCTTGTATCTAAATTAAAACCCACCTTTGAAGCAAATCAAATTAGAAACGGAAGAAATAAATTAAGTTGAAATCTAAACATGTCTGTTTGCAGGAAAAAAATCTGTATAAACATTGATCAGTTTGTTTATTGCAGTTGACAACTCTAATCTTCTGGAGATTGTTAGTATTGTGCAGTTTCTCTTCCTCAATGCAACAGATTTCTGAAACACAAACATACATGTACACACCGACACGCTCATCCTCCTGCTCATTATCCCTCAACAGACAATAATAAAATGCATGTTTGATTTCTGTAAAACGCTTTGTTTTAAAAAAGGAAAAAAGTAATAAAAAACTGAATTGCTATTATTTAATAAGTTATATCCATGTGGCGGTGATGGAAATCTGTACGTTTTCTCTCTGTGTATCTTGTTTCCACTCGGCCTGTATCCATTAATCTCTGCTTACTGAAAACTTGGTGAAATGACCATTGACATTGTACAGAAAGCTCAGAGAAAAAAAAAAACACATACTGATCATTTAATTTTTTGCCTTTGAAACTGTGGGAAACTCTGCACACATGGTTGTAGGAGAAAAAAATAAACCATGTACTGTTTCTGCTCATCCTGGAAGACCTAAATGTTGATTGAAGAGGTTTAAAAAAAAAAAAAAAATCAGCACACTTTTTGGAAATGTAATTTTTTAAACTGCTAGTGTCAAAAGTGTTTTGTAAAGATAATGGAACAATTATAACAATTTACACAATGCATGGAGGTGTTGCACACATTGTCATTATTTCATATTAATAATTTCACTGCACTGAAAGAATCAATGGACAAGATAAGGTGGAAGTTACAAGTGCATTAATCGGGAGATTATATGAGAAATTTGCTCAATACCAGGGCTGTTTAATATTTTATTTCCAGTTGACCGTTTCCTTCGTAAGTCATATGGACATCGTACGGTAAAGACGCACATCAGATCTTCACTGGAAATTCCTTTTGGTCAATGTGTTGATTGATTTTGTCTGTTTCCATTGCACTTGGTTGCATTGGTGGACAGGCTTCTGACCAATAATGTAACTTCCATGATGTTTCACAATCTTCAAGCCTGCCTTTCCCACACTTGGAACTGGGACTCAATAAGAGTCACAGTTTGGTTTTTTTTATATGGAACAACAACTTTTAGAGATAAATATATAAACAATATGATAGAAATGTTGACCACATGGTACAGTGTGAAAACTAGAGGAGAAGCATGAGGTGTAAAACATGTAACAAGACCAAAACAGCCTAAAGAACATAAAATGAAAACGAACTGTAGACAGAAGACAGAAATGATGTAAAATGATGCAATAACACAAAAATAACCTCATAAAATTTGGATCCTGAGGAGAGAGAACATTTGTCTTTTGGGGCTTGAACTGAAAAAGTTTAGGAACAACAGCTTTAAACACAGGAGCAGAACTGGGCTTTGATTATCATGTGACAAAATAATCGTAACTTTTGTCATTTTGTAAGATTCACGTGTTTTCATAGACGTCAAATCCTCAGTTATGCTAAGTTATTTGTCTACGCTAAGTTTTTAATCAAATGGCAACTAAATCATCCCAGAACTAAACCCTCAGTTGAAATATTCCTGAGTGTCTTCATTCATTCAGTTCCATTCAATACAGTTAAAGGATCTTTTACAATAACTGCTTTAATCTGTGAATTTATATTTAATATTTGCATCATAAGAAAAAAGCACCCTCAAATTAATGAATTTCATGTCTCCAAAGTCAACGTAATTTTATTTAAATGGAATGTATGACTTTCAAACCACCCTTCCTGAATTTCTCCCAAATTTCAGTTTCAGATTATTTTGACCCAAAGGGAGTTTGCATTCCTACAAAATAAATTCTATGACTTTTCATAAGCTTTCAACTGAACATCGTTACTTTTCACAGGCCAGGAAATGAAGCTTTAAAATTCTAGGATGTTTCCAGGCTTTTTGTTTTTGTGAATGGGAACCCTAACTTGACTAAAGTGCTCTAATATTACTACAAAACCATGAGTGCAGTAACAAATAGAAGTGCATTTCTCATCACTGAAGGATGTTCACTTCACAGTTAATATAAAAAAGCACACACACACATAGTTCATTTTATTTTTATTCCATCTTAAGACACCACAAGTATATAAAAAGTACAAAAATAAGTGAACTTTTTAAAAACACCCATTTTTTTTTTACTTGTAATTGGATGTACATTCTGAAAGCTGATGAGCAAAACAGAAGGAAAAAGCCTCACATTAATTTTAAGTCAGTACATTCAGTTGCCACTGAGAGTTCACACATCTTTTCTTTATGTAACATTTCTAGGAAAAAAATTATTTGTGGAAAACTGGAAGATAGTCAAAACCCAGAATTAGAAAATTGAAAGGATATTTTTGACTTCTCTTTGAATTCTCATTTTGTCGTAATGAACTGTGGTTGCAAAGATTGTTTCTTCAAGTTCTGTCCCTAAGAAAGGTCTGTCTCAAAGAGTTACACTTTTGCATTTTTACTTCAAAACTGATAGATCATATTTACCATTATTTTTCCAGTGCACTTTAAAAGGCTTTGAAATATTCCATCTTTTTTTCTTTTTTTTAGCTTAACACAATCTGAACCATCCCTTTTGAGACGAAAGAAAAAGCATCTTGTGAACTCAACGCAACTTCATAGAAAGGGAAATGATTGCCCTATGATGTATTTACAAATGATCTTTGGCTAAAGCAAACAGTAAGCTCCGCCCACTACAACACCAAGCACATGCCCTCTAGCGGGGTTGGAACATGACATGCAAATGTAAATCTCCAAGCAGCTCTTAATCTAAAACCATTCACCCCAGTGTTTGACGCAGTTCTAATAATGTTTACATAATGAAGCCACTATCCAGACCTCTTGATTGATGCAAGACATTTATCTAAACACAACAGCAAAACACACACACACATAAACTCGTGAACCTGTGCATCACATTAACCTGTGCTAAGTGGACCGGTTCATTGTTGACTCAGTGCTCAGTGTACTGAGGAGGGTTCTGCACCTCCTCGTATTTTGGAAGGTTCTGCACCTCCTCATATTTGGGAAGGTTCTGCAGCTCCTGGTATTTTGGAAGGTTCTGCTGGTCCAGGTACTTTGGAGGCTTCTGCAGCTCCTGGTACTTTAGAGACTGAGGGTTGAAGATGGCAGATGCCGTCAGCAGCACGGTGGGTCTGTTGATGCGGTTTAGCTGGTGGATCATGAAGGAGGACAGGCCCGTGCCCAGAAGCTGCAGGAAACAGCAGGCATCCAGTTAAAAACAATGGTCTATCAGCATCAATTCACTATTTTAACATGTAAAAATCTATTTACGCATGGTGGTTGTCCGTACCAGACACTACAGGGGTCAATAACTGTAAAACTAAAGATCACTTTTGTGTGTTGTTGGATTTTTTGTTTTTGTCTGACTTTAAGTTTAATTTCCACAAAACAAGAATCCAGTTAGATCAACTTTTGTGACACATTCGTCTGAGGTTTGAGGTCTTCAGAATAGAAAAGTAAAAAAAAAACAAAAAAACATGGTAGATGTAACTATGTGGGCCAACAGTTCTACCTGCAGGTGGCGCCAAAACTACTAAGATGACTGAACAGTGGCAGAAGAACAAAATGGAGGCTTGAGGAAGGAAACTATTGTCCTTCAATATTAGTTCGCAGCACTCCTATTACCAGACTTCTCTTCCCTCATATTTCTGCTTAAATCCAACACCTGAGATCAGATATTTAATTTATAATGTTTATTTACAATGTTCACATAAGACAAGGAGAATAACTTATAATATTAAAATAGGCTGGATTTTGTCAGAACATCAAAATGACCAAAAAACTGGCCTTAATAAAGCTCAGGCTGACTTTTCCAACCATGTTAAACTAGGTAAACATGATGGGAACTCCTCATGACTTTATTCAGTGAAAATGCTTGAGAAGTTGCATTAGCTGAGTAAAACAATTTCTTGTTCTCTGCTCAGAGGTAGAAGTTGTTTTAAATCTGCATAATATGACATGTTACGGCTCAGATCCTGCTCATAAGTGCTATTATTATTATTATTATTATAATAGTATTACTTCAGCCATGAAATGTATGGAAATCTGTTCCTTGAAGTAAAAGGGATATACGCACTTCAAAAAATGTTCTGAAAATTTTAGACAAAACCTGAAAAATTTGGCAGTTCAGAAAAATCACTTACCTCACTGACTGCATGATCTAAATGTTGTAGCTGTTAACCCCATACATTTAACTAAATTTGTTTAAAAAACTTCATAGGAACTTTCACTGTGACTTTTCGGTTGAATCCATCCCAACAATCTCAAAACAAAGCTAAAGAGATGAAATTAAATACAATTAAATACTCACAGCCAAGGATGCGAGAGTGAAAAGGATGGCAATCTCAATGTCAGTTATGAGCTTGTAGTACTGACGTATGATGGGAAAACACGGCTGAGGATAAAAAAAGATGTCAGTTAACATTTGTATATGCAGGCGCCCTATGCTGAACCTAAAAATTCTCAGGAAGAAATTGATCTTTATCATGCATGTACAGTGCCTCTGATTTACTGACCTGAGCGTAGACAGAATGTTCCTCTGGGGAACGTTGGGGAAGAAGAGAATATATGTGTTTACTCCTGTAGACAGACTTGCACATGCCAAACTCCCACTCCATCTGGCACTGACACGAGTCAGGGATCGTCCTCCAGTCTTCATCGCTAAACAGACCACAGCAACTTGCCTAAAATCAGAAGAAACACATGAGCTCTGTCAGCCATTTAACTTTATCTGAGGTTAGACCGAGACATGTGGAGGTGTAATTTCATCTGCATGTCAAAGTCAACAAGTGCCTTCTTAGAATTCTGGGGAATTAACCTCTGTAAAATTCTCAGACAGTTGCTGATTGAGTTTGTTTCAGTGGACTAACCAATAGACAGCACCACAGAAGAAGACAAACACCGGCATACCCTTCAGAAAATGTACTCAAGAAGTTTCAGAGTGAAAAGCAGGATGTGGTGTTCATTTCCTCCTGCGTCACAGCTAATGTGGAATGAAAAACTAAATAGGTTGCTGTAGTGATTTAATTTAATTTCATTGTTTATTTGTCTCAAACCGAAATAATAAAAAAAAAATTTTTAAAAATAGATAAATAAAATCAAGAAGTCAATTACATATGCACCCGTCAATGGTCATTAATCACAGAAAAAGCAACGATTACAATAAATTTAACATAAGTGTACATATGAATGAACTCATAAACACAGTTTGAGAAGGAACAGAAAAAGGAAAAGCTGATCGACTGCTGCTCTTTCCTTACTTTCAATGTCAGATTCATAACCAAATATATTCCCTTCACATTAAGTAATTGTATTTTACATGTAAATGATAAACTGATATATAATGTTGTTAAAATTGCACTTATTTTTCTTAAGAAATGTCACTTTGTTCATGTTATTCACATTGTTTTAAAGGATAGTTAGTAGATGGAAACATTTCCATCACGTAATTTTACTTTTTTCACTTTAAAACATAGAGGAAAGTTTGGATTTGACGTTATTTCTATATTATTATGTTATTATTTCACTAGTGCGGCCCACTTCAGATCAAACTGATTCATACTTACTTTATACTTTATACTCAGTATTTATTCTTTATTCTTTTACTTGGGTTTTATTTCTTCTGTACAGTTTCT
>JAPTMW010000005.1:15085585-15097202 GCA_029822955.1 Ostorhinchus angustatus
CACACGCACTAATAATTATTTTAATGTTAAGACAGTTAATTTTTTTTTACCCTGCAGTGCAGATTTTGCAGCTGAGAAATCCAATCTTTATTCAATACTTTTTATATCCAAAACAAGTGAAAGAGAATCTAAATAAATTGAATACGACTTTTAGCCAAGTACAAACATTGCCAAGTTGTTTTACATGTCATTCATGTTTGTTAAATAATCTGTTGTGACTCAATTAAATATAATTTTCGTAAACACTTGCTCTGTGCAAGTACTCTAACAGTGTCCCATTTTGTGAAATGCATTTTTTCACATCCAGACTACTGTTACATGCTCCTAGGCCTTTACAGCTCTTCATAAAATGAGTTAAAGAGCACTGTAAGAACAAATGTAATTTTTATATTTACTAACAAAATAGAATGTAGATCAAATGAGTAAATAAAATCGGCTTTTCCTATGAGGGATGTCACTCTGAGCTCCTGTGCCCCACCGGGACCATCAAGACCTCCAGCTGAAACCTCAGTTATTTATCGACGGCCCCCGAGATGCAGCATGTGACGTTTAGTGTGGGTTTTATTATCATCCAGGTGATGTAATGTGATGTACGACCCCATGACCTTCCACAGACAGAACATGGCTGTTCCTTCATGCACTTTTACTGCGTCGCCCCATGTTTGTGTGCATTTAATTCTTGAGACATGTATTAATATGTTTTTTTTTCCTTCCTCAGTCCACACGAACATATTCCTCTTTTGACCATCCTTGATATTTCTTTAATGAGCATAATATAAATTTACAACAACACTGGTCTAAGCTGCAATCAAGATTTAATGATTAACCTGAGCAGTGCTGTGTTACCACGGCAACGCTACTATATTCCTTTTACCTTACAATAATAGAACAAACCATTCACTAGAAAGCGGGAAAAAAAGCAGAGCTGTTATCTTCATGGCTGAAAAACATGAAAGAGATGACCTTTAAAAAGTCGTCAAGGTGTCTTGCTCCCACCACATGAACCCATCCAGCTGCTGTGTTCACTGATATATTTCTTCTTCTGCTGCATTTTGTGTTGTTAACCTGATAAAAAGGCCCTAGCCTACTTTAGCTACAACCTCACCTGATCAATTTTTCAAAGGGTCTTTGAAGTCACCCTTGCTGAATGCCGAGTCCTACTTCCTTTTATGGGGAGGCGTCTTCTCCTTTTAAGGATGCCACCAGGAGACCCACTAATGCATAAAGAAGCAGGGCATTGGCCCAGAAGGAGTATGTAAATGAATGAAGGGGGAAGGCTGAAAAACATAAGCCACTCCCACACACCGATCTGATTCAAAAACAAGAAAAACAAAGAAGACTTCAGCAGTTTTAATTTCATCTTGCCGGTTTGGTAGGTTTGAAGGACAGCAGCAGCAGGACAAAATGTCCTGTTTTCTAACACATGAAGCTGGAAAAAGACTAAAAAAAAAGATGCTAATTTTCACAGATGTACAATGAGGCCTGATGTAGAGTACAGAAAAGCAGTTTCTCTGAGCCAAAGTAGAAAACGGTTTCCAAAACAAAGACTCATCAGACTAACAGCATTTTTTTTCTTTGTTAGTCCTTTTTTCGATAATTGACCTCTTTCTGGTGATGTCTGTTTAGCTGGCTGAGTGAGTCCATTGTTTGTTCCTAAAAAAGGAAGAAAAAAATCCTTGACGAATGAACCACTTCCTCACCCACACACACACATACAGGCATGAGACGGAGGGAGAGGCAACAAAAACCTAATCAGAGAGCAGTGAAAGAGGCCTAGACAGCAGGGGCTGAGAAGGAACCAGCTGCTGGGAAAAGACAATAACGTTCCTTTTTTCTCTTTCCTCTGCCCGCTCTGCTTAAAAAATACAAACCTGCAAGCAAACAATACCTTTCTAGCTAAATGCAGTAGGTACTGATGGGGTTTTATGCATGTTTAGACAGAAAAGTATCCAAAAACAAGCAGTGGTAGAGGAAAAACAATTCAGAAGCCACAGTTTTCATTTAAATATGCATGAAACATTATTATTATTATTATTATTATATGGATCAGCTGAAATTTTGAAACATCCTGTTGCATATGCTATATCATCACATAATGGTGATTGACACTCAATTATTTCAAGTCCAATGAGTTTTAGGAGAGTTCAGAGATGCACTCATTTTGACCCCAGTGGACACTCATTGTATTGCTTATGAAAAATATTCATTCTTGACAACGTATAGAATAACAACAAGCCGCATCTAAGTGTTTTGTTTACAGTTTTGAAGCCAAATGAAAAGGGATAAACCAATTACTGCCCTATCATGTTTTGCTGTCATTTATAATTGTGTTAAATTGCATTTCAGATCCCTTCACTACTGTCTAACCAATGTTATTAAGTGATTGCTCCTTTCCAAGGGCACACAAAAATGACTGCCTTAAGCTTCCCTCAATGACCAATTTTTGTTCTATTTCTACAACCTGCACTGTATTATATTGTATGAATAATAGTATCAGGGAAATATGGTGTCAAAATGAACATATCTTTATTCAAATAACATTAAACCAACACGTAAGCCCTCAGAAATATACTGAAGACCTGCAGTTAATCATACAGTTAATTAGAGTTAATTATACATTAGTTTATCTTTAATGCTATATTATTTTACATTTAATCACATATGTGGCAAAACTATTCAGCAGCACATGATAAAAATTCAAAGGCGAATATATTGGATATTTGATTACTCATCTCAGGAATTTAGGTATTTTTCCAAGTAAAAAATTTGATTGTTTCAGCTTCACTAGTGTGTACATTTTTTTTAGTTTTTGGTTTCTGGAGACACATACTGAAGGCCATTTGAAGTCTTGGTCAAAGCAATTATCTTTCAGACTCTTTTTTGGTCTTGATACAGTCTGAATGGAAAACGATTTTACCAAATTATGACACTTATGAGGATTAGCTCTAAATAAACCTACCATGTAAATTTAAAAGGCATAACTAATGTTCTATCTACATTAGTGGACCTTCTCCTGCTTCCT
Organism: Ostorhinchus angustatus; assembly: GCA_029822955.1. Taxonomy (NCBI): domain Eukaryota; kingdom Metazoa; phylum Chordata; class Actinopteri; order Kurtiformes; family Apogonidae; genus Ostorhinchus; species Ostorhinchus angustatus. The sequence goes on from JAPTMW010000005.1 coordinate 15,088,608, forward strand.
GGTTCATAAACATTATAATCCCAGAAATATAACACAATCTTTTACAGCGTAAGATTCTGCTGCCACAATAGAGTGATTAGATTTCCACTGGAAACACTGAACAACACACTGTGTGAGATAGTTCACTTGGGTTCAACAGATCGAGTAAAACAATTAATAATTTGCAATGAGCAGTCATTTAGCATTATTCATGGAGCTGCACCCTTGGCCTTTCCATAATTACTCGTTTAACAGGAGCCAATCAGAGGTCAGGATGCTGAGGAGGGGCTGATTCAGCAGCTTGGCAGACAGAGCCTACGCGGGCTGTCTGAAAACATGACTCCTGTATTGTGGTGGCATGTTGGTCTAATTATACCATCAGGTAGTTCTTCTACTTTCTGTCAAATATTTCCCAACAACATGTTCAGCACTGAAAGTTCATCACATCCCTTTGGGTTTAAAGAAAAGGATGTAAATAGTATGGAAGGAGTGCTGGTCCGTTATCAAACCAAATAATCCCAGCGGTGGGAGGAAGTGATGAGATCCAGTGTCAGAAACGTGATGACAAGAGCCAGAACAACAAAATGACTCTGCTTCTGTCAGTCTTCCACCATGTTTTTCTTTTTTTTTTTTTGGTTTGTTTGTTTGAAGACAGTGAACTCCCCAAACTCCACTAATCCTGCTCACTGTTTAAGCAGGATGACCTCTTTAGCTGGGAGGATAAATAAAAGATTAAACACGAACCCACTTAAAAACAAAAGCAAGTCAGAAACTGTTCTAGCTCTTGACTTCTCCGGGGCTGGGCTGTGCAACTGCCAGCTCTCAACTCTTTATACTACTAACAATTACAGTTACAATGAATCTACAGAAACTACATAAAAGGCACCATAGTGATTCTCTACCACTGATGATGGAGCTTGACAATGCTGGGAATAGCACAATGTGGTGAAAAAGTCATATTGTAATTACTGCAAAAAATATTGCGATTTGCTTTGTTATCAAGGGACGATCATTGATATTGTTTATTCTTGCCAATTCAAATTTAAACTGTTGTTTGGAAAAAAAACATCCAGGTACTCCCAGTTTTCATGTTCACTGGAAATGCAGTTTGATTAGAGCTATACCTACTGATCTGGCATGTCACACAGCACTTAGTAAATATTTGAACCTGAACAACCCGCCTCCCTCCAAAGCCCCGCCCCTCCTCACCTAACACACGCAGTGGGAAGCAGAGGTAGAGACTTAGGTGTCACGGTTCGCTCTGGCGTGGCCGCGGACCCCTCCCTCAGCAATCAGACACACTATCATCCACCTGCTGGGCTCCTTTATCATTAGGAGACCCTGTATTTAGGGGGGTGGTCTGCGCAGTGGTGGATCATTGTCTTCACCACCTCATCACCTACAATAACGGCTCCACAGAGTCGAGCAGACTGTGAGCGGCGCACACTCTACACACTGTCCGCTGATGTTTGAGGTTTCATAGTCAAGCGTACCAATTTCCTACATTTCTTGTGACAGTGTCCTACATTTACATCATCCTACATACATTGTGTGGCACCGAATGCGTGTACGCCGAGTCTGTGTGGTGTGTGCAGAGTCAAGTTTGCCCGACTCTGTGGGGCCCTTAACCCAGACTTTATCTCCATCCTTCATTCACCGGACTCGGACTGCTGCAATCGGGTTTTTCGCTCTGTTCCGCTTGGTTGTTGTTTCTGTTAATAAATGCTCTTTTCCCTTCAGCACCGTGCATTTGAGTCCTATCCATTCACACCCCTGGACAGGAGGAGCAGCGCCAGTGAAACGGGTCAATGGAGTCAGATTCAGAGGCACCGGGAACTGATGAGGGATGGCAACGGATGACAGACAGGAGGCTCAGCCAGGCTCGGCCAATCGTTTCACTCAGGCTGAGTAAGATGATTGTTCAGACGTTTATCAGAAATAGATGAGAATTAAACATTTTCAGTTTCAAAACCTGTTGGATTTCTTTTTCCATTTTAGTTTGCCACAAGCTTATTAGGAGCATTTTAAGATTACAAAAGAAAAGTGTAAAAATGCCAGATTGTACAGTATAGCTTTAATCATAAAAATGAGAGGTTACATTTTTATCAGGATTGCTTGTCTTTTTTATTTTTATTATTTTTCAGCCTCCAAAACTCATCTATTCCCTCATCACTACCTTTGTGTCTTGCTAACTTACACACACACACACACTGTACTGTACTATACTGTACTCTGTAACATAGGCCTTGGTGTTCTGCTGCAACTTTAATGAGATTTCTGGAATTGAGACGATATTGGTCAAGTTAGGCCAGATACTACTACAATTGCTTAAAAAAATTCTATTCACTGATGAACTATGTCCACACTGCAGCTGACAGTTACAATGTTTAAATCAATTAGTTTTTTACAACATGTATTGAAAAACGAACCACAAATATTTTTAAACTTTGTACAGTAACGAAAAAGATTGCTTTTGCTGTTGGTTACACCATTGATTCAGTAAGCCATTTGTGTAAAACCAGGATTAGTGCTTGGAGTTCAGTTACTGCAAAACATTATTTTAACTGTTAGATACAGTGGCTGCAGAAGTCAGCATTTCATTACCAGTGAGAGTAATTGTTATTTTGTCATTGCCAAAAGAACAACACATTACAGAAGCTCTGCAGGTTAAAAGAATAAGTGAACTCTTTTAGTGCAGAACAACTCTATAGTATCACTACAAACAGAGAGGATAATCAATACAAAAACAGTCCATAATGCAACACACTGTAAAATACCATTTAATTTAAAAATACCATTTAAATGTATTTGTGGATTACAAAAGTTTATGCAGTGCTGTTATTTATTTCATCACGCAATCTGTATTATTGTTTTGAAAAGCAGATCACAAGACAAATTAATGTTTCACAATGTGTCTGATAAAATCTGGGCATTTTGACAAAGTGAAACCAGAGCTGTCTTCTTGTAAATATGTGGTTCAGTTTTATATTTAAAAAAGACAACAAAAGCTGTTGGATGAAAAGCTGCAAGTGACAGTTTGATGAACCTCAAACCTTCAAACACATTGTGATGGTAAAACCTCATTTTGTGGCAGTTTACAGAAGCAGCTGCAGGAGATCCAGAGAAACATGGTCCAACTCAGACTGAGCCGCATGGGCACTAAAGTCTGACAGATGGAGGTGAAGGGGGTTATGGGAGCAGCAGGCTGCTACAGCCCTTCAGCCTGTCAGTCTGGGGGTTAATTCAATCAGATGTGAGTGGGGCATCCCCCCGTTCATACAAGGTTCCCTTTAACTGATCAAAATGCTGCTTGACAACACAAACCCAACAATGTCACTTCCTGTTTGGAAACTGTCCAACTTTATAGTTCAGTGCGGTCAGTTGGATGTTTGTATAAAAATCCTTCAAAATGCGTCCTTAAGCTATAAAGTTTGCTGCTTCTCAGAACTCTATCTTGAAATCTCACATGAAGACGATTCATGGTGTCATGGTAACTGTCAGAATAATCTGCCATAAAGTGGCCGGAGATGCTGCGGCTCAGTGTTTGATGATAAAGTGTGTTTAGAACCGGTCGTGCTGCTGACTGTGCACAGCGGCGCTGTCAGCCAGTAAGCTGCTGACCGAAGCTCCGACTGGCCATGGCGCTCAGTTATCTACACAGAGACGAGCTGGAAAACCTTATCGAGGAAAAAGTCAATATGACCGCCTTTCCGAATGCTGTGCCCTTTACAGGAAAGGAAGAAAGATTTAACAAAGACCTGATCTACTATGATAAAAAAAAAAGTCTAAACCATGGTTAAATTACAGCTCAGAAGGCGACTTCATTGAGCATCTGCATGTGTTCCTGTCCGATTAGCAAACAAGCAGCAATTTATTTTATTATACCACATTTATGAACCACCAATAAGGCCTGAATATGTGATAAAATCATGATTAACTGCTTTTGAAAGTACAAAGGTCATACAGGACCAAAACTTTAGTACCCTAAACAATAATTTTAATTTAATTTTCATTTTAGATAGAGTTTTTTGCTTTGACTTCTTTCCTAGATATGTCCTGGATTTAAAGCCATTTTAAATGACTCCAAAAGAGGTTAGTAACAACTGACAGCATCTCCTACTTTGGACTGTTTTATATTAAAAAAAAAAAAAAAAAAACAGCAGCTCAGTGCATTGCTGTCCACTGATTGACAGATAAGTGGTGACTCAAACCTGTTCTGAACTGTAATCTGTTATGCATGACAGAACTCACGTATACAAGTCGCCTCCATGTCAAAGAATTTACTTGAGTCTCATCGTTCTCCACAGAAAGACATTATTCATCATGTCAGTCAGCTGGACGGTGGAGACGTGGACATATGAGTGGGTGGAGGAAGAAGACGGACACTGAATATGAACTGCATGCATGGATACACACCGACTGGCAGCAGACACACCTATGTATCCTTAGGACTGTATAAACTTTGCATGAATCACTTTTAAACAGAAAACGAAACTCACACTTTTCTTCTAATTTATGCTGGGGAAATGTTTTTTGCAGTACTTGCCCTTTAAGTATTTCTATAATGTGATACTTCATACTTTTTCACCACATTTCATGGGCAAAAGTTGTACTTTGACCTGCATTTAATATTTGTCTTAATATATAAAATTGTCTTTTTTTTTAGTATAAGGGATACATTTTCCTCAGACACAGCTGATTGGATTGATTGTATGCAGACTGATTGATGATTTCATATAAAATGGAAATATACAGAAAATCATGTAAAATTTCACAATAAATAAATTCTTGTTAAATACTCATTTCAGCACTGAGTATGTGCCAAAAGCAGAATGACCTGTGCATATAAACAGACATAGAGAAAAACAGGCCCAGGTGACTGGACTGGGATAAAATGTGTTGCTATGATACCAGAGGGAGAAAATGTGAGGAAGTTCATTAAGCTTGAGGCCTGTGAATGTGGAAGGAAAACGAATGGCTGCAGCTTTTGTCCCTCCAGCTCATCAATGTGCAGCAGACAGACTGAAGCCATTTATATCTGACAGCTCAGATGACCTCACATACCGACTCCATATAGCCTAGTGGATACTGTATACACTGCTGTTTAGGCTATATACACTGTGCACACACAGATCCACATTCTACAACCCTGCTGGTCACGTCACATAAACTTCAGAATGCATAGAGAAAAGATTTACTTTCAACCCATTGTGATTCAGAGACAGCACACAGAACAGAAACTAAACCTACAACAGGAGCTGCAACAGTTAGTCGACCGAGCAAAATAAACCATTTTGTGGACTGATTCAAATCATGCTGTTAGTTGTATGGTAGCAGTCAGCCTCCGAGGGCCTCTTTTAACCCCAATTTCTTTTCTTTTTTTGCAATGACTTCAACCACAACTTTTGCAGTGAAACGATTACTTTTAGTCATAATTAAGGCAATTTGTTTCCTGTCACATCTCATAGTAAACTGAATACATTAGCTATTTAGAGAGGGGATATTCAGACATTCCATTCAGTTTTCTTCAAAGAGTAATCATACTATTGTGACTACCTTTGTGAAGAATTTGCTACCATCTGAACCCCCCCTCCCTCCCCCCAAAAAATGGTTTAAAAACAGAAGCTTTGCTTTTTGTAAGGTCCAGCAGCAACTGTGAGATGAAATGTCTGGCCACGTTAAATCACAACAGCACTGGTCGACTGATACGCTACAATTTTTACAAAAATTCAACTGTTCAGTATTCACACCTGTGGGTCTTAAGTGGAACTCCACACAAGTACAACTCAACTTTGCTCCTTTAGAGAAGCCAAAACACACCACATCCATAACTCTGAGCTCCTTCATTGTAACTTTTAGAAAACAAATTTGTCACAGCAGCCTGGGAAAACACCAATACGTCCACTGGCAGAGAAAACACACCAATGTCCATAAAACCATGACAATTAACTTAAGGCCTGCGTGAAATTGAGCAATGATATAGGCTTTTACTGGCCGAAAATATCATCTTCACAAAAGGACAGCAGCAGATTACTCTCATAAGCAAAACATGCAGATTACTGAACCACTTTGTCTGTGCAAAGACGAGGAGGAGATTCTGTGCATGATGCAGAGGCAATTTTTGAGTTATTACAGCAATTTCATGGAATAATCCAAGCTCTGCATGACTCTCTGAACCTGAAGGATGTTTTCACCTGCTTACCTTAAATAAAATACCAGAGGAAGACGGATGTGCTCAGGCTTCAATGAAACCACACACTAAACAAGACGACGTATAATCAATTTACTCTTTCTGCCATTTAGTTTTCCTCAGTCATTTCACTCATGGCTACAACAATAAACATAGAGCAAACAAGCAGCTTTCATAAACTATTACTGAACAAATACAATTCAAAAACAGATCAGTATTCATTAAGCACACATTCAGTGCACACTGAGATGAGATTACACAAGAGTCTAATTTTTGAGCCTTTAAAATAGAACTAAATTTTCCCAAGTTCTGACAAATCAGTAACAAAGTGTGAACAAAGAGTGTTATTTGTCTGAGAATAAAGTCATACATTAGCAGTGAAAGCATATATAAAGAAAAAAGTTGTAAGTTTTCAAGGCTTTATTTCCATCAGGAGAATGACCTCATTCCTTAACTCACTGGCTGCCAATGACATCTATAGACATCAATTATGTTTTTTTAATGGCGACGAACAAATAACAGTATCAGTAGGTGGTGGCAGCACAACAGGAAGTCGTACAATGAGAGAGAGAAGATGGCGAAATGAATGAAATCGGAAAAGTTGAGACAGCTCACGACTGAACAGAGTATGTGTTGCTACAGTTCAGAGAAAAAGAGTGTTGCAATCGGTCAAAAAGACGACAAAGACACCAATCAAAAGAGGGCGTTTCATAGAAAATCAGCAGTAGAGAATCAAAGTGGGCTGAGCGGTGAGCGTCATGGCAGGTCACCATGTGTGGTTTCACTGCCACAGCCCAGCTCATCTGACAAATCCAGGTCAGGTTCACGAAATTCGTCTGACCCGGATTCGTTAGATGAACTGAGCTGTGGCGGTGAAACCGCGCACCGTGATCCACTGTGACGCTCACCACTCGGCCCACTTTGAATGATTGGTTGCCATCTGAATCAACTGGAAGCAGCAGAACCTTGTCCCCAGATGCACTAGATCGAAAGGATCATGGACACCCACCCTGGCCTTTTTGGGTCAGGTCAAGCGGTTATGGAGCTACAGTTTTGCTGTTCAATGGGTTGTAACTCAAACTAAAAAACCTATAACATTTGATTACATATATTGCTGTAGGTATTAGTAGGTACTTTAACCCAGTAAAGGTTGGTGATTTACCCAGCCTTATTTTTTAATGTGAAAATCTGGAGAGAAAAAATTTTCGATTTTAGAGCAACAGATACATCAGTTTTTTATGGTCAGAAGTGCATAACATGCTGTTCTTGCTCAAATATTGTTACAATGGTTATGCATGGATATGCTACATAACATTTATCTATCATACTACCCATTTTGGGCAAAAAATGTATGCACTTGTGAACTTAGGGGGAAGAGTGTCCGTTACGGAGCTACAAGTCTACTGTGGTTCTGTAGCTACAGACTGTGTCAATACGGCATGAAGACTTTTATTGTAATAAAAAAAAGCAAGTCACAAATGTTCCGAACTTATTTATAGTACACTGAATACAAACTTTATAACAATAAATCCTCGTAAAACAATAAAACTGGTTATGGAGCTACATAAATGGACATCAAATATACACCATTTTCTTTCAAGTCTTGTTAAAAGTGGTTAAGGTGTCTAAAAGTATTTTCAAATATCTTTACTTTTTGGAAATTTCATTAAAAATATTCAAAGTTAATAATAAATCAATTTTTTTTAAAAAAAGGTTTTCTTTTGTTATGGAGCTACAGCCCCAAAATCGGAACCATGCAATGATAAATCTTGAAAATTTAACAGTTCTACAAACAATATGTGAAAATCTGTTTAGGACAGTAATAATATGAAAGAATAAAGTAAAAAATACAATAAAAATATTCTATTTTAAATTTTTTGACAAAATAATAGTATTGTGAAAATGTGGTAAAACGTCAGTGCCCAGAGGTGTCACAAAAGCTGCAAATATTGCATCAAAGTCACCGTTCTACTTGATATGCCTCTGCACAAAATGCTCATTTTCTCAGTTTTTTGGTCAAAAACAGGTGTTCATGCTGAAACCACCCTATGTTATACTGCCGATTACTAAAGAACCCAAAAGGCTAGAAACAAGCTTTTTTTTCCTGTTGAAAGAAGAGAATCTACACTTTCTTTTGATAATTTCAATTAGGGATGTCCTGATCTATCTAAAGCTTGGTATCGGCAGCCGATCTAGTCTAGTGCCGATTTAGTCACAAGACCAGGCCCAGTTCTAGGGAGGCCCCCTCAAATTACAGTTCCCAAAGGTAGGGAAAAGGAAAATTAGCTGCACATCAGTGGGAGGCTTAGAGAAACTAGCAAAGCATCTACAAGTCTCACTTTCATTCTGCTCATATTCATTCTGAGGTACGTGAGGTACTAATGCGCAAGTAGGATTTTTTTTTCAACCCGCAGGGCTTTTGTGGA
>JAPTMW010000005.1:15160315-15170424 GCA_029822955.1 Ostorhinchus angustatus
CTTGATTTTGAGAAAAAATAAAATACAGTTTATGGGAAATTTTTCTTTTTCTTTGAGTGAGCACCAGCTTACTATCATTTTTTTCTCTTCACCAAGTTTTCAGAACCTGTAATTATTATGTTTAATTGTTGTACAAATTATGTTCAACTCATTGCTTTTTTTTGATTTGGTTTGTGTTGTAGGTAGCTTTTTATTTAAAAAAAAACAAAAAAACATCAGCACTGATTACTCACCATTAGTAAATCTTGATGGTATGTGAGGACACTAATGTTTTTGTATATGGTTTTTTTCTTTTAAGTTCTTTTTTTTTTTTTTTGCTATCGTTGTGTTTACTATCTATTCTATTCTGACATTTTATGATCCCCTGTAGATGTGTTGCCCTCACACTACCAGCTGTTAATTCAACATCTCTCCGCTGACAGTTGTTGCAGTTGAACACTGCTTTTTAACTTGATACTACTGTTACATTCACAGCAGATAAGCTTTTATCTGAGTGATTTGTTACAATTGTGTCCAGGAGGAACGTTAGAATGTTCAGGGATTATTTGTAAAATGTTTGTGTGGACATATTTTCATCTTAAAACACATTGTACATCGTAGTGTAGATTTTTGTGGCAGAATTACATGTTCACTGTTACTTGAATTGTTTATTTTCTTTCCTCTCCGGTGTATTTATTTATTTTATTAACAGGAGTTGTGTCAAGTGCTTCAGCAGCCAGATGTCAAAGTCCTGAAAAACTATATCAAGGTCTGAGCTGATTTGTTTTAACCGATCATCAGCATCTCTGTCCTTCTGCTGCTTTTTTAGCTCATTTGTGACTTCTTTGTTTCTGCAGGCGTTCTTTCAGCGAGCAAAGCTGTAGGAAATGAAACTGGAAGTTCATCAGGACTGAGAGGACACTTCACAGGAAGTGGTTGTACTCGCCACTTAACTACAACAACAAAAGGACCTTAGCCTAGGAGCTGCTTTTGCACTTAAAAAGTTAAATGCATAACAAAGCCCAGTCTGTCGGGATTATGGACAGAAGGATGGATAAATCCCTCCGATAGGAAGAGCTGTCCACGAGACGGAAAGGAGCTCCACCGCTGCCCGGTGTCTTTCTGGGAAGCACGGAGTCATGTGGAAAGGGCTTTTAGACGTAAACACAGATCTGTGGGAGAGGACTACCTGTCTAAAAACATTTAGTAATCATCCTAAAACTTTAGGATTTGTGAAACCATAGCTTTACTCTAGTGAAAACCTGTAGGAACCACATTACAAATCCTGCTAGATTTGAGTTCTTTGGAAGTTTTTTGATGCCAGAGAATGGACGAAAAATAAGGGCTGCAATTGTATTATTTTTATTTAAGATGTGGCATTGATGTTTGTTTTTTTTTTTCTTTTTTTATGCGTTGAGGAATGGATGGTTGAGTTGTTTTTAGGTTTGGAGTGAAATAATAAGTGCTTACAGCCCAACTCGATGTGCATTTTCATTCAGGTTTATTGCAAACGTCCATGTTTGGTTTTTTTTCCCTTAAGTTTCCAATTTAAATCCTTGTCACTATTGCATCAATATTGATCAATTTCATCAGCCCTTGATTGTGGTTTTGTTGAAAATTTTTGCTGATGTTCATTAGTCAATCTTCCATGAATTGTTTTTGGGAAATAGGACTAATAATTTGGGCTGTTTTTATCTTAGACTGAAGAGAAACAAAATGTAAATAAGAGAATACGATGCTCAAAAATGTAAATAAATATCCTAGGTTTAGATTTTTTTTAACTACTTTCCCATCTATAAATTATGGAAGCTCATTTCTGCCAGAAAATAAATGAAATTATAGGAGAGAGAACACTGAGTTTTCATAATTTAGATTTATCATGTAATAATTTTGATGTAGTGCAAGTCATAACTGGCTAATGTTAGTATCATACATTTCTAATCACTTAAAAAAATCTTTAAAACCTTTACCTCACCATCACATTATTCTGACTTAAAAAGGACTGGAACCACAACTCTTAGGTTACATTTTTACACAAAGTAGTTCAACAGGGGAAAAAAATAGCCCAATAGTAGAAACACATTGAAACAAAGGTGTTCATCGTCCTTTGAAAAATAATCACAGCAGTTGAAGTAACATCAGTTTGTTTTTCATTTATTAGTGATATTTGTAATTCTGCTTGAATGCAAGTCTGTTACATGATTTTTTTTTATTTTATTTTATGGCCAAGTCAGTGCCACTTAGTGCTTAATTGAACTTCAATCCTAATTTTTTTGCATTTTGATGAGTATCTTGTAACTGGGATTGGATCTCTTTTTTTTTCCCTTTTTTTGTATCCCTTCAAGTGTTACCTGATTATCTCATTGTTTTGACATAAAATAGGACATAATTCTACAACGAGAATCATGTTGTCATATTTTTACTCATAGTAGTAGACCTTTTTACACAATATGTTGTAATTTTGACTTGGAATGTCAAAATTTGGTCTAATTTCAGAGTTCTCATGAATCTTAACTTGGTGTATGTTACACATAAAGTTGAATCTTGATAAGAATTTTCATCCTTTCATAAGTGTTTATTCTTATCACATCTTACATTTTATCAGTTTTTTCCTGGCACTAATGGGCTTCCTTATGAAATGCAAAACTCTACGGAATTATTTCATGTACAGCTCGTGTAAAAACCTTAATTTCCCATGTACAGAAGCGGCTCGATTTTTTTTTTTTTTTTTCTTTTATTGAATAATTTGTGACAATTCAGAATGAGTGACAAATTGATATGCAACACTTTCTGCAAGTAATACTGTGAAGGAGCTGTCAAACAGTTAAAACCAATCAGTGTGGGATGATGATGACTTTGAACTTTAACAACTGTGTCTGAGAACTTTCTTGTGTTTAAAAAAAAAAAAAAAAAAAGCAAATCCTTTCAAACTTCTTTACTGTTCAGGTGTCAGTTCCAACCCCATCTCTTGTTGCTGTGAAGTGCTGCCCTCCTGCCATTTCCACTGTCCAGATCCAGTTGGGTTTTCTGGTGCATTTCTGGTGTTTTGTGATAATTCATGGACCCTTTCAGTTGAGTTCCTTTATCGGCTTTGTGTCTTTGCCCCAAAATGATGCCATTTGGAAGGAAAGAAAGTGCCCAAATTCAACTAAAGGTGTCTATGCAAGGAAGGATGGTGTCATTTTTCTTGTCGTCGACAAATTCCATGTTAAACAGGAGGAAATGTGCTTTCGTGCAGGTGGGAACTGTTTTCACCAGTGTGATAATTCACATTTTAGGATTTGTTGACGAGAAGAAAAATATAAAAACACCAGAGTGATGATGAATTACCTGATAAACCATTTTCACAGAATGGTATTTGTTTGAATTCAGGGTTACACATTGATCTTTTTTTAAGATCAGCAAGAATCTAGTGAGGTTATACATGTGGGTATTTTAACACCAGCTAACAGAGAACTAACGTGCACGGTTTTAGCTGCCATCAGTGACAAACACTAACTGCTTTAGGGGCTGCCTCCATTCTTTGTGCTAAAAGAAACACATGAGTGTGTATAACTTTAAATACTGTTATCCCTGTATGTCAAATTGGCTGTTTTAAATGTAAATTTGACAGCTTCAATACTAAAAAGCACAACCTGCACTCAAAAATTCAATGTTCAGAACTAAAAATACATCTTATTTAGTACATACACACAAACCGATGTAAAAACACTTTTGGTGGGAATCGCTGGAACTGTTAATGGAGCGTTAAACCATCTCTTCATGGCCTTGTGTTGTATGAAACAGCTTATAGCCACTAAACCCTACTGCATGTTAATCTGTGAGCTTTAGAAGTGTTTGTTAGTATATTATTGTGAATATTTGTAAAGTTGGACTATTCGTTCACCTGTTCACAGACTTTATGCTATGCTAACTTTAAGCCACTAGGTAGAGGCCCAGAATGAGAACCCACAGACACCAGTTTTACATCCATCTGTTGCATTTTCTAAAATGTTCAATGTTTGTTAAAATCGAAATTTTAGTTAAGTTACAACTTAAGCGAATTGGCTCCAACACTAAAACAGTTAAAGCACTGACACACTGAGCTCAATCTGCACTTAATAGACCTCTGAGACAACGTAAAGAACAGATCATAAAATCACCTTAATGGACCTTTCTATGTGATTATGTTCCACAGTTAAATTCACATAAATACTGAATGGATAAAATATTACAAATGACACTGAACTATGTCCACCCATGACCACTTGAACAGTCTGTTCAAATGTTTATCAGTGAGTTCTTCAGGTTATTTCAACCTGGTATTTTTGTCCTGTTGAGATTTGCTCTTAATGTAAGAAATACTTGCCAAATGGATGAAGTTGTTCACTGAAGGTGAAATTTGTTGAGATCTTCATTTATTTTTTGATATGCCAACAATGAACCTTCTGTTAGAACATCTGTTAGAACCAATAAAGTGTTTACTAATCCAGGAACTTCTTTGTGTTTGTAATTACTGTAAGTAGGAGCTTCTCGGTGAGTAAAACTACAATATCAAAGCAGAAAATGTCAGAAACAATACTGACAGCCATGACTTTCACTGATGGTAGAGGTGGTTGTAATAGTTACGATACTATGATCAATATAACCGCTTCCATTTTGTGACCTTTATTGGAATCACAGATAAGGCATAAACAAACAAAACATTTTCAAATCCAAAATTAGATTTTCAGCTTCATTCTAAATTTCGTGTTTCTTAACAGAAATCCCACCCAAAAACAAAAAGAACTTCAGTCAATATCTTCCGCCTCTTGTTTTCTGGACACGTTGGCATTAGTCCTCAGTTTGGTGCAAATTGTCCTTCAGCTTTAGCCTTTAATCACAGCGATCGGTCTCAGTTTGATGGCCTTCTTACTGATTCCAGCATCATGACATGTGTTGACGACATCTGTCACGTTTTTATATGATTCAGGAGCCTGAACAAAAAGGAAAAAACAACTTTAAGCATTTTTCATAAAGTATGAAAATGGGTAAAGACCCTGGACAAGACCATTATGGGCTAAATAAACCTGAATATTCTAAACAGTAATGCTGTTTTTGCCCCTCACCTCCTCCATGACTAGTTTGGGTGAAGCCACTCGGATGGCGATTCCCATATCAGCCAGTTTGTCCAGGACGTCCTGGAAGTCCAGGTTCCTGCGTGACTTTGCTCGAGATAGCGCACGACCCTGAACCAACAGGAAGGACACAATGTCAAAAAAAAAAAAAAAACCCATCAGGGTTCAGATCTAAGTGGAAATATTCACCCTCAGATTCAGTATTTGCACTTTAGAAGCCTTACATTTGTAATCAACAACTTTCAGCACAGACTTTTGCCAACATGGGAATGGTCCTGCAGAGAGGACCACTTCAGCGGTCTTATATTTAACTCAACAGCTACACTGTGTGACATGGATCTCATCCACTTGTATACGACATGTGCAGACTGATGATACAACTAGGATAAAATCCACTGAATCTTGGGCTTCAATCCAAGTCAAATCCTAAGAACTGTCATGTGTACATGTTACTTTCAGTGCTGCTATAGCTAAAAACAATGAAGCTAAGCTAATGATTGCTTTGTGAGGACTTGGTTGTGACTTAAGAAAAGAGAGAAACTTGGGAGGAATCTTTACAAAGAAAGCTTAAGGTGATTAATTGTAGCAGACATAAATACACCTGTAATGCAGATCAGTGTGTCCTGTCATGGTGCATTCCTATTGATGTAGGTCGTAGCAGCTTCACACCATGAGATGGTCAAACTAAATTTCAGACGCTGTCAGAATTTTGGCTCAGGCTGTCAGCCTCACTGTGGAATGTAGGAACCAATTGTTTTTTGGTATGACCAGAGATACAAATATGTTCTGTCATCATTTGTCTTGAAAGTCCAAATCACAGAGTGTATACTGTACTTAAATGTCTTATCAGCACAGACTACTGTAACTTCTTAACCACAAGTACAGTGAACAGGAAAAACTGTCTATTCAGAAGCTCAAAAAGTCTGTTTAACAGGTGAGTGAGCTGCCAAAGCCCCACACAGCAGACATCAAAACCTATTTTAGTCGTCAAGTCTTTAACAGAGCAATTTACAAGGCAACTGCTGCTTCAGAAGAGGGTAGCCAGGCTGATGTCGCTATAGCCTGCATCTAGTGGCTGTCAGTGGTATTACACATGAAGGTACTTTTGCACTGATTTTAATTCCAAGTCATCTCATGAGACAACCTCAAAAACTCCTGCCAGATATCCAGGAGGCCTTTTAAAAGGCCAATACAGCCTGAGAAAAAAAATCTCAGACTTCATCTTTACATAATCACACACTTTGGGATTTTAGTTCAGGTAGTTGATTTTGCTATGAAACCAAAAAATGTCATTTCTTGAAAACTGAGGAAACTGATAAAAGCTCCTACCGCTCCATGGCAGGTGGTACCGAAGGTTTCTGTCATGCCTTGTTCTGTCCCTGTTAGGACATAGCTGCAGGTTCCCATCGTCCCTCCAATCAACACCGGCTGACCTGTGAGCTGAGCAGAAGAAGAAGAAGAAAACATGGATTTAAATCTCCAGCTGGTCTTATGGATCTGAATTCCATGACTAAATGTTTGATTGGGGGGGGCATGGCACCTGGTAGTCGACGGGGATGAGCGGATGGTGTGGGGGGAAGGCTCGGGTGGAGCCTTTACGGTGGACGAGCAGCGTCTTCTGCCTCCCGTCCACCATGTGCTCCTCCACTTTGGCGATATTGTGAGAAACGTCATAGATGACGTGCATGTCCAAGTCATCTGGCGTCGTCCCGAAAACTTTAGAGAAGGCCTGAAGTATGTTTTAAAAACACATGCAGGACTCAAACCACATGAATATTAAACATATGGAAATATGACATCACGCCCTGTTGTGTTTCAGGGTCATGTGATGTGGTTCCTGGTGTTCTCACCTGTCTGGTGAGGAAGGTCATGGATGAGCGGTTCACCCATGCATAGTTCCCGGCGGCGGCCATGCCCTTCAGGTAATCTTGTCCCTCCTGTGATGTGATTCGAGCGCAGGCCAGCTGTCGGTCGTTCACTATGATCTTATCTCTCTTCATTGCCTTCTCCATGGCAACCAGGGCATCTGTAAACAACAAAAAAACCCAACAACCATAAGAACATGTTTATAGACAGTGGATGCGGTTTAAACCTATCAAACGTCTGCAGAATCTGGAAGTGATTCGCTACAGTCTAACACCAAAACATACATTTCCTTCACTGTCAGACATGAGTGCAAAAACATTTAAAGCTTCATATCTGAGAAGCTGCAGACAGGAAACATTTGAGGAATTACAAAAATTAATTAAACCAAACTGACTAATAAATCAATTGATTGTACGAATATGGAAATCTAAGATATAACACATAATCGCCTACTTCTTGCTGTTTGCTGTGGTGCCCATCTACATATGTTTAATAATATATAACTGTTGAGACGTGTATAGGTATGTCGAAGTTATGTCAATTCCTGATTGGCTTCAAATATTTATTTTTTACACGTGTGTGTATGTTTTTATTTCATTCAACATACACTGGGCAGATGATCTAATAGTATATGCCTCCTTAATGGATCATTTCAGATTGCTGTAACTCTTGTGTGTTTGCCTCCCTTTATAAACTTTTCACCAAGTTGTGATGAGGTCACGTACCAGTGGCGACCTGGTGTCCCAGTCCTCTGCTGCCGCTGTGGATCATCACACACACCTGACCTTTGTGGTCGATGCCCATCTTCTTGGCTGCGTAGTCGTTGTAGATCTCGTCCACCACCTGGATCTCTGCGTAGTGATTTCCTGCTCCCAGAGTCCCCAGCTTTAACAGGATGGATATTTTTACTGCACAGTTTGAGTTCTAAAGCCAAAGATGCCAAACATTGTCCAATTTTGTACCTACCATCCTAAAATGACGAGACCATTTAGGTTACTATCAGATAAAAGAATCAAGGCTTCACATTTTTGAAATCTTAACATTCTTGCAGGAAAAATGGCAAGTAATCTGCTATTTTTCTCCATTTTTATACTAACTGATTAATCCAGTAAGCTGAATAAAGCTGATTCATGGCTCACATACAGTAGAGGAAGTTAAAGAGGAGCTGAATGAATGAAACACACAACTGTCTAGTACAGGGAGACGCAGGAGCATGTAAAGTACAGTAAAACTGTTTCGACCTCTCCAAACATTAGTGTGAAAGGAGCATAAACCTTGGTTTGAACCAAGGAGATTGTGATTGACTTCTGCAGGTCACACCCACAATGCACACAGAACATCCCCAGAGCAAGCAGGGATAGTGCAGGTCATTCCTCCCATCAGCCATCAGACTCTATACCAGTTCACTGTAACCCACCCCCACCCCCCATATCACACCATGTGCATGTGCAACCACAATGTAAAGATATAAATATTTCATTTTTAATTCTAATTCTTTACTGATATACATTTTTAAATAAATACCAAATTTCTTATTTTTCTCTTATATTTCACTTCTTACTCATTTATTTTTTCTCGACCTGTCTTTTTCTCTGCACTTGCTTGTTGTATGTTCATGCTGTCAACGGTGAAATTTCCCCACGTTGGGCTACATAAAGTCGTATCTTATCTTGACCAATCAGGTTTGAAAACATCTGAGGTCTAAACCCTCATGACCCCTGACCTTGGGGCTTCTGGGATACCTGCGGTAGTCCTCTCTTCTTGGCCTTGGAGGACACTTTGTTGGGGTCGGCCTGCAGCATCCTGCCGTACTCCTCACAGTGCTCCTTATCCTCGGCCCAGGCGTAGCCTTCCCTCAGGGACCAGTCCACACCCATCTCCAGAGCCTCCTCCAAGTCTCTGAAGACACACAGCAGTACATGAGCTCAGGTTGCAGCATTAGTCAGTGTGTGTGTGAGTGTGTGTGGTGGGCTGTGTGTCTCCTTACTTAGCACCCATGGGAATGACTCCCTTGGATCCCACTCCCACTGGGATGTGGTCGAACAGTGACTGAGCCAGCTGCTCCTTCACCGGCTGAACGTCTCTCTCATCCAGGTTCGTCCTCAGCAAACGGACGCCGCAGTTTATGTCAAAGCCGACACCACCTGCGGGAAAACAACAGAGAGCTCTGTCCAGTCAGTGCACGCCAGACATGTAGGTTTTATTTTAGTTCTGGATCAGGGGTAGAGATGGAACTTCATAAGGTTTTACTGATAGCATTTACATAGGTTCAGATCTCTATTGATTCCTGATCAGATTTCAGATCTACACAGGTTTTCAGTGACAAATTGTTTTACATATAACTAGACAGGAAAACACACCAGTAGTGATAAGCTGTTATCAAGTGTTCAACGGTCCAATGGGTTGTTAGAGATTATATTAGATGTCTGGAAACCAAAAGTAACTGTTTAAAGAAAGAAAAAAACCCTCTGACTGCAGATTTTCTCTGATACAAATATGATCTGGTTTGTGAAATATCCGCAAAGAGAAGAAAATGTATTTTCTTAAAATGATGCATTAAGAGTCAAAAGCAAACATCTTCACATAGGAACAGACACCTAAAAATATTATGGAACTCACTATTTACAAATTTACAAAACCATCATTGTATCATGTGCCGTAGCATTTGGAACATTAAATTACAAATCTTCATGCAAAATAAATAATCAAAGGAAACCATGATGCACAGTTTGTCCAAACTGTTTGAAAGTAAATATTTGATGCTTTTATACAAAGTTGATAAAACTATACAGTAAAATGTATTTATTAACCGGCTGACTGATGTACCTGGAGAGACAACAGCATCGGGGTTGTCCATGTCGAAGGCCGCCATGTTTCCAATAGCAAACCCATACCCAGAGTGGACGTCTGGGAGGCCAATGGACCTCTGTGGAGTTATTAAATGATCAACTATTATTATTAGACTTGAATTCTGTAGAATCTAGCCCTTATAAGGCTGGGAATAGGAATGACATGTGCAATGTGTCACTGGAGACAACACAATCCTAAAAGGGCTACATTCTGTTGAAAGATTTAAACTCTAGAACATATGATTTGTATGCAAGTCTACATGATAAAACAGTATTTTACTGTGCAAACTAAACAAACATGATATCTCCTTTTCTCTGT
>JAPTMW010000005.1:15219248-15229993 GCA_029822955.1 Ostorhinchus angustatus
GAAATTATCAATTATTGAGCAGGAAATTGAGTCTGATCTCCTGTTCTCAATAATCATATTTCCAAAGTTTTTCCCGAGAGCTTTCTTTTCTTTTGAATCCCCAGTTTAGATATACTGAAAAAGTCATTGTTAATTACTGGCTTAATTGTAAATATTTACTTTCTAAAATTACGGACAGAGAAACGAACTGAATCATTAAGCTACAAACTTTTAAAGGAAATATTCAGTTAAACAAAAATGAAATATCAGTACAAATCAAGGAATAGAAATTAAAATGAATCAAAAACATCTTAAAGCACTCACTGATATGAACAGTTAAATATTTGTTGAGAAAAGAGTCATTGATCAGACGTTATCAGATTGATTTGCACTCAAAGCTAAAGCCATGATCGAACAAAGTCAGTCATCAGTGTTCTCTGTGTCGTATTTAAACATTAAACAGGGCACTTTTTCAGTGTTATGATGATGTAGTTTAGTTTCTCCAGCTGAATGTATCCACGCTGTTCGATAGCCAACACTGCTTTAACTATTTGATATGAGCAAAATGACGGTTTGCACTGTAAAACGCTTTTAGAAACTTTTTGAAGTCACTTTTTTCATTTGTTAAAAACATTTTGTTGACGTGTTCTTACGTCACTAATGCTTTCTTCATCAGCTTTTGTACACAGACACAAGTTAATGTGCATGTGAGTTCACTTCTGTTGCTTAGGTTCCAAACTGTAGCCTATGTACATTTTCCTGTATTTATTTATTAAAATACACATGACCAGAAAACTGATGTGTCTTGGGTTTAATTTGAAAATAGGAGTGTGATGTACTTCAATTCATATGTAATTATTAAGTGTTGCTAGCAATATGAACAAATGTGATCTTTGCCTTGTGGTATGGGACTAGATGAAGACTCCTGGTTTTTGGTCCAAGTTGTTCTGTTTACAGTTGAAAGTGTAGAATTGTCTGTCTGGTAATACTATTTTGCATCATCCTACTTTTGCTGAAAGTGCAAAGTGGGAAGAATCCATTTTTAGTCCAGGATTCCTTTAAGATGTGTTTCAGTTAGTAATAGTTAAAGTCTGATGAGAAAGAAGTTCATCATTTTGAAGCTGTTGTGAAGATGTTATGTTTCCATAGTCACTTTAAAAAAGTCATGAGCTGTATTCAGTTTTCTATCTGTTAATGTTATCAGTTTATTACTCAATTTACTTGTACTACTGTGCTGCAAAACGTGTAATAGCGTGCAGTAATATGACTGAAATCAAAAATGCTTTATTAATCCCAGGATGGGAAATTATCAGTTACTGTGCACACAGAACAAACAAGGAACAAAGTACAGAATAATATACTATCCAGCAATATAATACAATAAGAACACAAGCAATGGCTTCAAAGAAAAAATGTAACTGCTACTAAACTGCAAAAATCTATCCTGAGTCCAGAAATATCCCGAATCATCACATGAGATGAAAAACTATGGAAATGAAAACCCTTGTAGTTTCATAGTAAGAAATGAGTGGTGGTCTAGTACGAATCTTTTTGCACATTCCATGGCTAGTCAAAGCTAAATCAAAATTCAGTAAAATAATATGTCATTTGGTGAATAAAGGGTTCAAATTGGACTCCTGGTGAGTCTTTCCATCTTATAACTTTAATATACATCTTCCAAATAGTGAGCGCAATCCACTATCCACTTCGGTAATCTCCGTCAGTCACATGACCCAGACTCGGCAGATCGTGCCGCGCTTCTACGTCTTTCCCGGCCCCGCCTTCTTACGTGCCTTCCACTTGACGTACGGACGCTCCGCCCTTCTGCTTCCTCTTTTACTGTGGCAGTGAGCGAGAGACACCATGAAGGCGTCCGGCACAGTATGTAAAACGTTTAATTTATCGTTTTTAACTTAAATCACACGCTATTTAAGACAAAATCTAGCAATATAAGGCTGTAAACATTGACGCTATACCTTTATCTTGCCAAAAAGCCCACCTTTGAGGGATATTTTGAGTGTTTTTTGTCCCGGTGCTTTAGCGGCTACAACATGGCGTCCGCTGTACCATGTGGACGACGGTACCTTAAAATGTGACGATACGTGTTACCGTGACAGAATGTGTTGAATGACAAATAGTCAGTTAAGACGGTGATTGAGCTGAACCTACTACAGGATCACACTCTGATCACTAGAAATCCTAAATATAAAGTGTAATGCATACTATGTAGCATGGGCTAAAGCTAACTGTTAGCTTCGTGCATAATGGCAGGAGCTGATGCTACGGTGTTTTCTAATGTCTTATGTGCTCCGTGTTTAATTTCTTTCATACGAGCAGACTTGTAAAACCCGTCGCTGAAGTCTAGTACTTGTTTTCAATGTATTCGTACATTAGAGGTCCTTCAATACATATCATAACTGAGGTACGTTTTAATTTGGCTAAGTAACATCCTAAAGTGAATCGATCAGCATTGCTTCACAAAGCACAGTAAAGCTGCAACTCTTGCTGTAGTCAGAATGTATCAGTATTTAGGATAATAATTAGTAAATGAAATAACGTAGATTGAACAGTTAGTTTTCCGTGCGAGAACTAAACGTTAAGTAGAACAGTTTTATAATTGACAATATGCACCCAAACCCAAAGGTCGTATCATTTCAGTGGTATGATTTTGTCTGGTGTGCAGACAGAAAACTGACCCTTGTCGCCTTTCTCTGATGCTACTGTGCCTTTGAAAGTGAATTCAAGGTTCAACAATTCATGCATTTTAACACCTGACTGCATAACTGTGCATCATGTACCTGTACACTGACTGATATTATTTCTATTTGCAGCTTAGGGAATATAAAGTCATTGGGCGTCTGCTGCCCTCTGCCAAGAACCCTACCCCTCCTCTGTATCGGATGAGGATCTTTGCCCCAAACCATGTTGTGGCCAAGTCCCGCTTCTGGTACTTCGTCTCCCAGCTGAGGAAGATGAAGAAGGCTTCAGGGGAGACTGTCTACTGTGGTCTGGTGGGTGGCAGATCAAAGCATCAGCAAATGTTATTTTGGGAGGGGCAGTTTCTTTTTAATGGGTCCATATTCATTTGCTGAAGCTGCTTTGCAACACTACATGACATTACCTTGCCTGCTGTTGATATATTGACATACCTGTTTAAAGTATGTGTGGCATGGAAACTTAATGCCATCAGTAGACATAAACTCTGCAAATATTGGAAAGCAGGAACTGTCTTTACTATTACTGAAATTTACAGGTGAGCAGTATTTGTGTAGCTTCTGAGCTTTTCAGTTCAGGAGGTTGAAATATGATTTAACAATTTATAAGAAATCGATTATTGTGAAAAACTATATCAGATTACAACTCAATAAAAGCAGTAAGCATTGACTATGAGAAGAATGGTGGGCATTTTTTGCACCAGAGAACAAGTAAAGTTACATAGTAGTTTTCTGCAGATATAAAAGCTGAATTCAAAGAAGACAAAGTTTGCAATATGCTGTTATTTCGGAAGTTTCTAGGAAATGCCAATGCACTCAACAACTTCAGCATATGCATCTCTTTAGAGCTTAAGGTTACATATTTTTGTATTACAAAAATATTCAATCCTATCCTGTGATGTATTGATATGCCTGAAGTCATTTTTAACGAGATGAAGCTGTAGGAACCCTGCACATATATTGAATATCCTGAAACTTAGAAACATGAATGCACCAGGTCTCTGATGTTAAACACAACAGGGCTATTTATATTGCTCATTCCTTTCTCTGTTCAAAAGCTGTTTGAGTGTTTGACTCACTGCATGCTGTATGTTTCACCTCCTCAGGTGCACGAGAAAACCCCGCTGAAGGTGAAGAACTTCGGTATCTGGCTGCGTTATGATTCTCGCAGCGGCACCCACAACATGTACAGAGAGTACAGGGACCTGACCACCTCTGGAGCCGTCACTCAGTGCTGTGAGTGCACAACCTTGAAACGCACACCCGCACAATCTTAGCATCAACTCAGTAAGCAGTGGTGGTGAGGTTTTTGGAGAGGCTCCACTACCAAAGTAGATTGAAGTTTGGTTCTCAGAATAATGAAGAAAAGAACTGATTTAGTTAATAAACAGAAAATCAACCATCAACTGTCAGCTTTTTGAAAATAAGCCAAATGGTTATTGGTTGCCACTTCCCAAATACTTCAATTTCAGCTCCTTCCTGCTTACAATACAGGTGGTGCAGTCCGCGCGTGTCCTATGAAAGTGAAACTTAAGGCTCATTTACCTTCTCCCCAGCTTCTGAAGCTTCGCAAACTTTCATTTGAGGGGGCAGGACGTTTGTCCTGGCCTATTGTGTATTATACATATGTATAATGCAACGGTGATGATTTTTTTGTATGAAATGTATGGTGTGGCAGCAAGGATTTTGCCATTGCGGTGCACCAGGGCAAGACCTATACCAGCGGAAATG
Source organism: Ostorhinchus angustatus (assembly GCA_029822955.1). Classification (NCBI taxonomy): domain Eukaryota; kingdom Metazoa; phylum Chordata; class Actinopteri; order Kurtiformes; family Apogonidae; genus Ostorhinchus; species Ostorhinchus angustatus. The sequence continues at coordinate 15,223,673 of JAPTMW010000005.1, forward strand.
TTGACGTCCTTTTTTCATATTTGGAGATATGTTTTATAAAAGTATGTGTTTCAGTCTGTGCAGATTTAGCAAAATAAACATCTGGATAAATCTGAGATTTAACTATGTAAAACGATATAGAAATATGCCAAAACTGTCTGGGGGTTCAACAACTTTTCAGCTGAATATTATTTGGCTGCATTTAAAACAACTTTCATCACCAGGTTGTTCTTTCTGACATTTGAAACCCCAGTGACATCTAGTTTGTATTAAATCAAATGGGGCATCAATTTTTCATTAGTTTGGAAATGGAGCGTGTTCTTTTGTTAAACATCTAATCAACTACTCAGAATATCAGATTACTGTTTTTCTGTTAATAATTCACCTTTTTTGTTTTTAGGTGTATTTGACAAAATTTGCACTCACAGACTGTATGTCCTTTTTTAATTGTAGGTAAACAAATTAAGAATAAATGATGGGATTTATAAATAATTCAGCAGGTGGATATTGCTTGCAGATAACTGATTAGCTCAATGTCATGACTGAACAGGACACAGTTGATACCAGAGCAGATCTGGTTGAGACCAACTCATAATGTTTTCTTCAGTGGATCAATAGATGTCAAACATTACATGATCTTAAAGAAGTTTTATTTAAAATTGATGTTAATGAAGCCCCTTTTCTTGTAGATCGTGATATGGGAGCTCGCCATCGTGCCCGCGCCCACTCTATCCAGATCATGAAGGTGGAGGTCATCGCCGCTAACAAGTGTCGCAGACCTGCTGTCAAGCAGTTCCACGTGAGTCTCCTTAAACAGTTCACTGTTAATTTTTTTGGCGAGTGGCGGGTCTCTCTCTGGACTGTCTCAGTTTGTCAGCTCCAGTTCATAAACCCGCCAGACAATAAGCCAGATTCCTCTTCCAGATTTCTAGCTTCCCATCTTCAAACCTGGCGGTTAGAAACTGGCGACAATAAGATTTTTAATAATATGGGTAGTGTCTTTACCTCTGTGAAACTCACAATTTTTTTTCTGACCCATCCTGCAGGACTCCAAGATCAAGTTCCCTCTGCCCCACAGGGTACTGCGCCGCCAGCACAAACCCCGCTTCACCACCAAGAGACCAAACACCTTCTTCTAAAAGAACATTTTTTTCATTTTGTGCGGGAAGTAATAAAAATTTCTATAATGGAAAAATGAATGCCTCATTTTTATTTATTTTTATGAACACAATTTAGCCCTAGCACTATCAAAGTTGGTATGAACTTTAAAGCACCCAACTCAATTAAGAAAGTAAGGTAAACCCAGTCAAACTTGAGGAAAAGATGGAATTTGAAACAAGTTTCGAACAGATGGGTCTTTACTTGTCCTTGGAGTTGAACAATTAGATGAGTTATAAGTTAACTTTTTTTTTTCAGGTTGCCAGTTTGTAAAAGTTTATTTGAGTCAACCTGTGGCTCTAGCTTCAGAAAAGTAAGGAATATACTAAATGAAATGATCACGTTTGAATATTTGACCATTTTGTTTTTCTTAAAATTTCAATGAAATTTAGATTCTTTAAAGTCTTAAATAATTGTCTTCAACCAAATGAATCAACACTAAGGTGAGCTTATGATCCACTAACAATGTACTGTTGTCCTTAAAATCATTTAATACTGGCTAATTTCTCACTCCTGGTAAAAGTTAATACCTCTTAACGCAGGAAAATGAAATGAGCTTTTCTGTTTCCAAAGGGTAAATAAGAACCTCTGTTTATGACAGTGGTTCTGAAATCCAGTCCTCATGTCCTGCATGTTTTAGAGCACAGGTGTCAAACATAAGGCCCGGGGGCCAAATGCGGCCCCTAGGATGAATTACACTGAAGATACTAACAATCAGTGGTGTAAAAATCATATTAATTCAGGTTCCACGTACAGAACAATTAGATCTCAGTTGGGTCAGACCAGTAAAATATGATCATTATAACCTATAAATAATGAAAACTGCAGATTTTATCTTGGTTTGATTGTAAAAAAAAAAAAAAAGTAAAATTACATGAAAATCTTTGTATTAACAAATTATCTTTTTACAAAAAATGTCAATAACCTGAACAAATATGAACAACCTGAAATGTCCTAAGAGAAGTAAGTGTAATTTTACCAACATTCTGCCTGTTACTAAATGTTTTGTGTATTTGTAATCGTAATGTACATTGTAATTGAGGCCAACTGCGGCTAAATATTGTTAAAATTGCACTTGTTTTTCTTAAGACATTTCAAGTTGTTCATGTTATTCAGATTTTTAAGGAAATGTTGTCAATGTAAACATTATCACAATGTAATTTAACTTTTTTCACTGTTATTATTTCACTGGTCCGGCCCATTTGAGATCATACTGGGCTGAATGTGGCCCCTGAACTAAAACCAGTTTGACACCCCTGTTTTAGAGCTGTATCTTCCAGCACACCTGGAAGCCATTACATTATCATCAGGCATGAAGCAGGTGTGCTGGAGGAGGGAACTATCTAAAACATGCAGGACACGAGGACTGGATTTGAGAACCACTGGTTTATGGTGAGTCAGTTACAATGGCTAATGCTAAGCTAACACCAAAACCATGATAAACTCATGTACAAGTAAGCTCAGAAACTAAATGGTAAGCAGAACATTATCAGTGTCTGAACTAAGATTTTGAGCACAAATTTTGTTTTAAACTTCCAACTCGTTCTCCAGTTATTTACCCTTAAGTGTATTCAGCAATACTAACAGAAAAAGTATTTAGCTGAGATTTGACTTGAACAGCATTTTATTACATCTGTAAGAGTTAAAATACCCTTCAAGCCAAAAACAATAAAGTATATACTACAATATTAAGTCTTTATATCACCATGGTTAAAAAAAAACAATAAATAAAAATCATATTGCACTTACTGTGAACAATCTTGTGACAAATGGTGTCATGAAGATGAATGTTGGATTCCTGCTGCTGTAACTAGAAGTGGAAGTTCATCCACAGAGGACCTACATTCTGTGGATTTAAAAAGCTAATTCTAATAAAACAAAAACCATTATATTTAGATGGTAATAAAATATATGGCATGGACAAATACTCAGGTGAGCATCAATAGATGTGTTTGATATATGTGAGTTTGACAGATGGTGAGAACTGGTTTGTAGCTGCTGTCCTGTAACTGACCATCACCTTTCACCTCTGATCCCATAGCCCTGTCGTCCTGAGGTTGTGTCAGCTTTCATCCACATGGTGGCAGTGTTCTCCACGTGGTGTATGTGTCTGTCCACTCTAGAATGTTTTTGATCATTAAGCAGTTTGACTTGTTTACTAGTGTAAGATAAAGTAGCTAAATTAAATACCTTTGTAGTGGGACAGAGTCAGCACAAGCTAACTTGCTTGACTTCTCTAATTTTTTTATTTTTTTTTATGTAGCATTAATATGGTATGAATGAAAGAACAATTTTAGACCAATGCATACAATAGCAATTGATATATTTATAAAAAAAACAATAAACTTTAGTGTCATTATTTGGTGTTGCTGCTGCTTGGGGGTGTTATGACTAATGAATAGATAAAGGAAAATATTTATTCATTCATTCATTCAAGCTTTATTAAAGACACAAAAACTAGGTCCATAGGATAAGGTAAAAACATACTAAATAAAAAAAAAAAGAAAAGAAATTGCAGAAATTCATATTTTACTTAAACATAAAGGCTTGTTCACCACTGAGACCACATTTTAGATGTAAACCTTACAGAACTAATCTTAGGACAGCCCAGGGCTTGTACAATTGAGTTAGATCATTTTATAACTGCACATGAATGAATAAATAAAATGCCAAATAGCCGCACAGCATCGAACACCACAATCCACAAACATCTGACTTGCACTATAAAGTCTTGGGACCCTTGGGATGTGATTAAAACAATCATCTTACTACCAGTGTGTAGCTGCTGTCAGAGAAAAGAACCACATTTTCATATTTCAGATGCAACCACTTAAAGTTTATTTTCTTTAAACTGATTATTAAAATAGGTGGTTATTATTCTTCATTGTTAATGTTTACTTTAAATTTGTGATTAGAATTTCTCTGGTCATTTAATGAACTATTTTTCAACACATCCTCTCCAAACTGTGTCTTAGAATAACTGGACTTTTTTTTTATTTTAACTGTCCCTCACATATCTAAATAGTTTTATAGGGTGCTTTTTTAAGTTTTCATTTGGACTCAGTCCAACTCGGACAAGCTGTGTCTATTTAACCTACAGTCTGGTGTAACACCCGGTTCTGCAGTAGAATCTCATTAGAATATGATGTTTGGCTTGTTATGTGGCATCGTGCTGGGAGCAGGGTGGCGTTACAGTAGAGGTGGTGGAGGTGCTGTGGAGCTGGATGGGAGTTCACTGGGTGTGTTTGAAAGAGAGGGAGCAGTGGGTGGCTGCAGAAAAGACCTCACTCAGTGATGGAAAACATTCTTTTCAATGCGTCACAGTCATAAACATGTAAAATCATTACAGATACCCCCTCAAAAAAGCCTGAATCTGAGCTGACTTCACCCCATGGTATGTAAGACAGACTCCAAAGCAAACAGAACAAAAATGGCACTCAAACTGGTGATTCTGATGGTTAATTAAATTCTAATATACAGGCCCATGTTTATGAGCCGGATCAGACTATTAGTGCTCACTTAGCAGCAACATTTTCCATTATTCGTGTGCAGCTCTTTAAAGAGCACTTCTGACAGGAAGCAGGTTATAGCTTCAGAAATCAGCTCCATACAAAGACGCTCAGTATGTCCTGCAGCTTTTTATTGTTGGGATTAAAAGACTGTTTAGAAATATATTTAAATGTTCTCTGTGACTCCACAGAAAGTTAAAGTTAGTGCTTCCCAGTGGAGCTCATTGTGAATCATAGAGAGCTCAGAAGTCGTTAAATATAACTGTCCGTGCTTTCGGCCCGACATTAATGTATAAAGTACTGTAGACTCAAATGTCTGCCGTGAAGTACTGTTCACATACACAGCTACACAAAAACTAACCCTGCTGTGCTTTAAAGCAGAGTTCTGAGATGTCAGATTATGATTTTGGGGCAACTTGATCAACTCCTGGTGTTAGAAAATATGTAATCAGTTTCTGCTGGCGGTTTGGTGCCACAGGTCTCCTCTGTGTGCTGAGATGTGTTTGCGGTTAGTTTGAAGTTACTACATTTTGTGTAAAAAATATGAACTATAATGATTCATCAGCCATTGTGCAAAGTTTTCCATTTTGAAATGATCCAGGTTAATTTGTACTGCTGGACAACCATGAGTTCCAGACTCTGCATTGACTCCAATATGGTATTACTGGATCGGCCCCCTTTAAATGAATGAGAAGATTAATGCTCTGGGATAGCTTATTCTATTTGGCCAGCAAATCAAAACCCAAGTATGTTCAGTTTACAGATATAACAAAGGAAAGCATTAATACTCTAATCTGACATGCTACAGCTTGTGAAAACTTGGCATTTTTGCAGCAAAAATGACTAAAATGATGAATTAGTGATCAAAAATATTACAGATAAACTTTCTGTCTATTGACTAGATGATTAATTGATTAATGCATGCTGTTTTTCTTTGAGCAAAATGTTCCAGAGGCACCTTAAAAAGGGCATAACATCATTTTCTACCGCTACTCTAGTGGACAAAACTGTAATTCATATAAATAGGATGTATAAATGTGATTGACGCTTTACTGTGCGCCCATTCACTTATCACTTTAGTGCATGTATCTGTGTATACTCTTCCTGCACACAAAGGGGAGTCCTGACTGAGGCTCTGAGGCTTGAACCTGACCACAGTCTGGTCTCGATCTCTGCCAGGTTTACTGTTCTGTGGCGTGGGCTGGAGGCTTTGTGGAACTCTCTGGGCACCGAGTGGCAAAGCCTCAAGCCACAAAATCCACAGGGCATAAAGGCTCTTAGTGTCAGGGCTTCAGGCGGCAGCTGGCAGGTTGAAATGAACGGCGACTCGATGTGTTGATGGATGCAGAGGAGGTGGAAGGTAGAGAAGATAATTGTCTCAGAAAAGGGAAAACTTATTATATGACCTGCTCCAAAGGCCATGATGGGGATGGACTGTTGACTTTTCTAGCCACAGTTTGTTCTGATGAGTTTAAAATAACAGTGTGAAAGTGACATTACGTCTGGGTCTCTTCGTAAACCCTAAATTAGGCAGTGAATGTTAATGCCAAAGTTTTAAAACCCAAATATATGCAAAGCAATAAGAAGTTTTTTTTTCTACAAATAAAACTGAAATATGACACTGGTATGTCATAAGAAACAGGTGGAAAGGATGGCTGTTCTATGGGGATTTGAC
>JAPTMW010000005.1:15253097-15263285 GCA_029822955.1 Ostorhinchus angustatus
TACTGAGTCCTACTTACACTTTATCTATCAAGAATATATCACATTGTCACAGTCATTTCATGAGAAGAGATCAAAATATTTTTTCCTAACTTTATGGGCAACAGTGCCATGGTCTGCTCCGGCGTGATCTATCTCTTCCCTCTCCATTCTTCCATTCCTTATCAGATTTCATCACTCACCTGTTGCGCACTGCACATCTGCAGTGCATCACCATTAGAGCTGTATTTAAGGCTTGGTTCTGCAGCGCAGGATCATTGTCTACTTCACCTCTCCATAACCCAGACTTTCATCCCTCATCATCTTCCATCAGCGGACTCTGACTGACTCTCCCAGGTTTTTGTGTTGTAGTTTTATGTTCTGTTAATAAATCTGTTTCTTCCTTCAGCACCGTGCGCATGAATCCTATCGTTCATACCCCCATGACAAACAGTATATACGACACACTCTAGATTTTCATTTATCAGTCATTTATCAGGTGCCTAGAATCTTCCAGAGAGAGAGTTCTCAATATTTCAGTGAATATTGATTAACAGATGTCTGGCATTATGGACAGCGAAAGTTCATAGAATTTTAAACTTACCAAGCAAGTTAAGTGTAACAGCAAATCTCTGCTTACCAGAAATGAAAATGAGGCCTAGAAATTTCAAAAGCATGTAAAGTCAGTCTGTCGTGGCACATCCAGAGAGAAACCGGTTGTAACTAAGTTATTGTCCAAATGTCAAACTGTGTTTAAATTATGTTAAGCTGTGTTTGCAGTGCAGCACCTGACCGCGGGACTAAATGCAGCAAACACAAACTGAAGATGGACTGGAATGTTCAGAAACATACTGTCTGTATATTACACCATATATGATTTGAACAACCTGAAACGTTGAATTTAATTATGAGGCCACAGCAAATCCATGAACCCAAGCTTCCATGTTGGGCAGGTTTTTCAAAATAAAATACGAGGCTTCAGATGAATAATTTACACATCAGAGAGAGGCAAAGCAGAAGAGTTACGATGGGTCTCTTGCTCAGCAGAGGGTAGAGGAGAGTCTTGGAAAGGGATACAGAAAGATTCATTACACGGCAATGATTTCTGCTAACACATGGGGAAAACAGCCAAAGAACACACTTTGAACTGTGTTGCTTTACATTGGACAATTTGGCCTCTGTCTTCACTCTCAGTCTTGTTATTCAAACTGAGGGAATATGAAATCTCTGAAGTCGTTTGTTATATTTGATGTAAAGAGCTCAATGGAGGGAGGAGACGATACTGAGAGAGATATCACCGCAGCTGATGAAAGTTTCTTGGCTTGTTTCTCTGTTAAAAATAGAAAGATGGACTGATGGACCAGACCGAGACAGTATCAGAAATAAAATCCATCAAAGTCATTAGGCAGGAGACCACGAGGGTATATCTGGAGATTAAAACAAAACAGCGCCTCCTCCCCCTCCACCCTGTGTGTCTGTTATCAGAAAATCGGTTTCTCGTAAAACTCTGAAGACCTCCATGACAAAAAGACAAAACAGAGGCTTATCATCTAGGGACAAATTACATGATTTAAAGGCCAATTATATCATCTGATTTCACCCTGATGACTGATCTGCAGCAGGTCAGCACAGACAGAACATCTTATCTTGTAGTTTAGTTGACAGATCTCAGGCAAATGTCCAAACTTGATATTTATAGCTCTCTAACTGTTTTTTTTCCCCTACAAGTGCATATTAGCCTATCATATAAATCTGAATATTTATTAGAATGAAAAATACGAAGGTGAAAATAAAGGTGAACTCACTCCTTGACCTTTGCACTGGATGAGTCCAGTTTTTTTGGGATGTTCATTGTATAAAAATACTGGTCAGTCAGCCGATCCCAGTGAAACAACTGACACATGGGCTTCAGCTGACTGTTATTTTTCATATTGTTTGCACTCCCGATTTTGTACTCTATTGTTTGGCTATGACTTAGTTTACAAAATATCAGAAAAACTATTTAAACTGCCACGTGACAACTGATAGACAAATGCCCAAAATATTCCACTTCTATAATCACTTCTCTTGAGCTTAGATTGAGTTGGTATGTCACTACAGATCGCTATTAGCCTATATTTTAGGACTCTACCCTATATTCAACAATTGTTAAAAAAAGAAAAGAAATTGAACTGCATTTTTATTTTAGAATCAGATCTTTGAGGTTAAAAAGGCTTTATGTCTGTGCTGAACTACGGCCATTTGATATATGAGTTGTGACAATAAACAAACACGACTGTCGCAGCCACGCTCATGACTTAATGCTAATTGAGTGATTGCTTATGTCACTGTGTTGTGCAACATCTCACCACTATTCTGCTATAATATGTTCAAATCTCTCACTCTGTGCTTATGTTCCAAGCTGTTGTGTAGCACACTGCTGTTTAGCACCATGTACTGAAAACAAAACGTCAGGCGTAGGAGTGAGAAGGAAATTGTCTGTTCTCGCAGAGTATGTAGCAGGCTTTAATCAGGTTTCAGATCAGGTTACAAACAAACATACATATACAAATAACATTAAATGGAACACAAGGCAGTTATAATATGACAAATGTAAGGAAGTTGTTAAAGTATGTTTTGGAGTCCTTGAAGGTTTGTTCTCGACACGCTGTCTGGGCAGAACCTTCTTCTCATATGGTGTGCAAAAACTATTGGTCAGGTATTCGAAGGGGGTGTGGTCAGAGCAGAAACGCGGAGAACCTCCCAGGAGTTTAGTACTTGAGTTTCTGGTGAAATATGAAATGTCTTGGCCAGAACAAACTTTGTTCTTGTACTTACCACCTTGAGAAGACTAACAAATTTCTCTGTTCTCGCAGAGTTTGTAGCAAGCCTTACTGTGCTACTTCTAGAACACTCTCATAAAATAGATTTTTAACCTCAATGAGTCTTTCACGGGTAAATAAAGGTTAGATACGTTTAACTTACTGAAACAAAAACCAGCATTTTTTTTTTTCTTGGCAGACCCAGTCGATTGACTTCATTAGCTGATTGTCTTTTCTTGTGAGGTAAAGAATCACATTTGACAGCTAGTTCAGGAAACTTAAGCCCAATAAGGGGACAGCTTGATAAAATCTTTAGATGTATAAGTTGAAAGGGGTCCATGAGGGTGCTGATAGCGTAATTAAATGACTTCATTTATCCTATTCCTTCAGTTAAAGGAAGCAGATCCATTAATAGTAACTTTTTTGTTTTGACATTGCTAAGGCTCAACATTTCAATCATAACCAGAAAACTGAATGATCGTCTATAGTAAATATAATGAGAGTGTGGCCTGAAGATGTGCAGGTATATCTCACTGGATGATCTCACCAGATGACCTTTCGCCTCTTCCCAGTTGTACGTGCTTTTCGGTCACCCATCGACTGGGTGTGTGACCCAACCTGTCATCGCCAAAGCCCCAATGAATGCACTGATAAGAGGCAGCACCGACGACAGTTATAAATAGGCCTCTTATCACCTTATCAACCTATCAAATCAGCCTGTTTACAATGATGTCATATTAATAAACCCAGAAACGAAACATCCTACTGTGGAGGCTGTGCTCGGCCACTTAATAGCAGCGTTATGTAACTTCTTCCACGTGTCACGTCATACATGTTTGAACCAGTTGGATGCCTTCACTGAACTTACTCATTACAGTGTTCAGTGCTGCCATGGGTCTTTTTCTCTGGAAGTTTTCAGTCAGAGCTCCACTCCACCTGCAGCTTGCCTCCCTGACATCATTTCCTTCAGCATGGGGGGAATTGGACAAGTTGTGTGTCGGACAGGAAGCAGACATCAGCACTGCGTTTTCTCCTCATACTTGATGACCCATTTGGCTCAAAGCAGCCTCAGTTTTGTAATCATATAAAACAGAAAATCTAAATTTAACTCCACATCAGGGGCAGCAGGAGTTTAAAGATTTATGTTAAAATGGTTCACAGTTTGACGCCAAACAACGACATGAAGTTATCTCCTCCATTTTAGTGCCACTGGGAGGAAAACAGGAAGTCCTCAGCGTAGTTCTTACTATAAACTAGAAGGGCACTCAGAGGGCACAGATCCAGTCCACTGTTATTCTCAGTCTGCAATATGGTCAAACCACAAACCACAAATTATTGATGAAAAAAACACTTATAGTGAGTGCTGCACTGGGTCAGAAGTACAAAAATGTATGCAAAGTAATGGCATGTGACAAATCAGGTGCTCATCAAGGATCATGAAGGACTGAAAGGAAAAAGACTGAATGACTGTCCAAATGCCAATAGCACGTATCCTAAAAATGTACAACACGGAAAATGACAGAAAACTCTAGATATTCTGATTATAAAATAACCCCAAAAGTTTTATTTCTGTTTTTTTTATATTGCACAGTTTTGGGATACTGTTTGGGCAGTCTTTCAGACTTGTAGTTTCAAAACACTAAGTATGAAATGTTTTTTTTTTTCTAGATTTGTTAGGTTATTAACGGTTAGTATGTTAAAAAAAAAAATCTTAGTTCTGTGTTGGCCTCTGGGTAAAGCTAGTCTCGAAGGTTTAAGAAAGTGAAGAAAGTTGGTGCTCCAATCTTTATTAAATTGATCTGCTCCAACATTTATTTGGTTCGTCCTTGCCCCATGCGTCCCCATGTGTCTGAAGCCATCTGCTTACAAGATCCAGTTTTCTCATGAAATGAAAATTATTGAGTATAATAATTAATCATCATCACCTCTAATCTGACAGTTCACAAATAAGATGGTATATGCTTTTCTTTTTTGAATCTCTCAATAACTGATTATGAGTGTTACTATGGGCATCTACTCTGTTTTTTAAGACATTTATGTTATAGAATGATTTTAAATTGTGTCGTGACCTGGAATTTTATCATTCACCTTAAGATGATTGATATTTATGGGGTGATTTATCAGCAACCTTGGGATTGCCAAAGGTCTGTTGAAAAACATCCAAACAAAACAACTATAGAAGTTACATCGATAGAAACAAAACTGCATAGTACATTCAACAAAGAACAACCACTGGTGAACCTCATCGCACCCTGAGCAGAAAAAAACTGGCAGCAGTAGATCAGGGAGGATCCGAGTGGTGTTCCAGAGGAGAGGGTGGCAGCTGCTCAGCAATCACTCATCAGAAAACACCGTCCTGCGTCCTCCACATCTGATGTAACTGCAGCTCGTCGCCACAGCACGGCGTTTAGTGCTGTGACGTGTGCGAGGAGGATCCCCCCTTCTCCGTAGCTCTGCAGCTCCTCTGGACCTTATGAATGAACGAGTGTTTCATGTGGAAATTGTTATTCTAACCACATACATAAGTGTTTCAGGGCTGTTATGGAAAAGTAATTGGCGCAATTACAGAGGAGGGGGACATCTGTCAGAGGGTCGGGGGCTTTCCCATAACAGAAACTTTCCTCTGCAGAGCTGCTGCAGTGACATGGAAACAACACAGAGACACCCAGCTCTGTCCTTCTGTACAGTACCAACTGCAAGCAGCAGCTGTGAAAAACAAAGACCTAGAACATGAGCAAGTTCAACGTTCTGTTGAGAGGATTTACTGAAAATATGAAGACATGGGGAAGACATGGAAAACACTAACCCTGCACTAAGGCGCCAAGGCAGTATTTAAAGCTCTGATCATTTTAAAGAACAATGCTGCTAGCCTGTCCTGTTACTCTTGCTGTTTTATGTATTGTAGCTGTGTCTTTGTAGATATTTTATTAATATGTTAATTTATTCTAGTGTTTTGATTGTCCTGTTTGTTTAATTTTAATCTTGTTCTCTCCCATTCCCTCTCCCTCAAAAGGCCTTGCCTTTTGCCAGGCACCAGTTGTAAAAATGAATGTTTTTTAATCTGTCTTGCCTGGTTAAATAAAGGTTAGATAGAATAAAAGCAACTGTGTTTTCATGTACTGTGCAATATCCCCCTGTACTTACAGTGTTGAATTTCAACGCAGGTCAATCTGTAATGCAGTCTTAAAATTGTCATCATTTGAGGTGCTTTAACCATATCTTATCATTGACTTTTATCTACAGTGAACTGTACCTGTAGTTGAACTCACAGATGAGGTTTTTCTCCAGGTGAACGAGTGCTGTGATCAACTTTAAAAAGAGTCCATTATCTCTGTCCAGGAAATGTGTTTGTGTCTGTTTGGAGCTCCATCCTCACCTCTGATTGGTTTTCCAGTCTCCTCTCACTCAGGCAGATGTGTGAGTATAAGCCCCATGAGCTGACCTTTGACCTCACTGCAGTCTAAAAATAAATCATACAGGTTAAATAAACATCTCTGCTGCAGGTCCGGATTTGGCACTTTTCAACGTGTCAGTGGTGGGAACCTGGACGACATCAGTGTGCTTTCCAGTAGAAGGGAAGATGGAAAGATGTTGCAAAGTATAAGGTAGAACAGACCAACAGCAGCTCTGTTTGTGCCCGTCACATTCATCTAATTCAATTCATTAGCTTCAGTCTACATGAAAAAATAACTTTTTCCTCACTTTTTTTCCATTTATTTGTTTTGAGCAGAAGAAAAATGTATCACTTTTTGTGTACAAGGAACTAATTCAGAGCAAATACATTAATAAAGATAATCAAGACATTATAGCAGTTGCCTTGTACACTAGCAATAAAATAAATTCAGTACTTTGATACTATTTTCTCCTACTGAGCTTCAACTAACAGGTCTCCTTTTTTTGGTCATAATTCAGACATTTTCTCAATGATGAGGTCAGTTTTTCACTTATCTATTTCTATTCTGGTGATAGACAATCAATAGCAACAAAGAAATTATTCAATAGTGTGTGAATGTATACACAAGATTTAGTTACATGAGCACTCCCCAATCAGGCTTCCTCTCCTGGCTCATAAACAATCACACACTTTGATAGTGGAGAAACATGATTGAAAAACAATTAATCAGGTGACCAACAGTTGTGGAACATTACCAAGACTTTTATTGTGTCTTAACCCTTTACAGTTCACTCACTGAAATAATCTGAAATTCAAAATTCCAACCTTAGTGTGTTATTGGTAGACCTAACAAGACTTTATTACCTTTGTGAAATTTTTCAAAAATGTTATTGTCATGTAGAAAATCAACGTCAGTGAAGTTACCATATTTGGTTCCTTACCTGTAAGTGGCAAAATAAATAAATAAATTAAAAAAATCCAAGAATTAAATCTAAAAAATTCAAAGAACATCACTTTTAGAGCATTAGAAGAACATAAGTGCTGCTCCAGACCCCTGTCCACATCCACATGATCCCTTTGAACATCATTCCTTACATTAGTACCATTCCTTCATGGTACCGAACAAAGCAGGCACACTCAGTGTTCATGCAGAGGTGGACCTTACAGATTCTGTAGACCACATTGGACCTGAGATTGTTGCCTTACTGTCCTCACTGTAACTATTGCTGTTACTGTCTTGCATTGTGTACGGAAATGACCAAAAATAGTCACTTGCCTGATAAAGGTTTAAACTGAGCACCTCCATTAGTACACTTACATGCAGTGCACTGTATACCCACATGCACAGTGAGCAAATTTTGACAAATGACTGTTTTCTCAGATCATTTCACGGTTTTGTACTTACCACAACTGGAAATGGCAATGCAACCTTCACTGCTTTTTAACAGTTGACCAGCAGAGCATAATTTGGTATAGGGGTGTGTGTGTGCGTAGATTGCTTCCCATTTGCTACACAGCCAAGATGACAATCATTTAAGGTGAAAAGTGTCCAGCATTCTGCAGTCAGGTTTTTGACAGTTTTGGCTCTACATCAAGGTCCTTAAATACAGGGCCCTGTATTTTGCCATAACTGACATTGTGTGGAAGTGAAGTGTGCAGTTTAAGGCACACTGTTGAGTATTTATATTACACCCAGCTAGCTGTGTTATCCTGCATGACAGGGACGTCACTGAGTGTTTATTAGTGTCATAAGCTGTTAAAATGACAGCAGTTATGATCTACAGAGAAAAAAAGCAACATGTTATCAGCCCCTTGGAGATTAAATGCCTTTATAGTCAAATGATTGAGCAACAATCAAACAGTTCTGTGTGAGTTGGAGTCATACAGTGACAGATTATTGATTGTTGTTTGCTTTGTATTCTAATTTACCTGTGTGCCTTGATAAAGTTTACCTCAAATTATAGGGAATTTTCCCTAATATTGACTCAAATACAACATTTTGTGGTGATACATTTTGAGTCATATCACCCAGCTCTTATTTGAACTGGTAGTTTGGGCCACATTATTGTCCAAAGTCTCAACAGAAGAGCAGTGATTTGGTTGTTGTGTGATTGTGTAATAGTTTGAAAACAGTCAAACTGTCCTTGTTGGAGGTTTGTACCTACGTGGAGGAAAATGAAGTGTATATCGTTTAAACAAGGAGTTATTCTGCTGCTGAAAAAAGACTCGACATATAGGTTTACACCTTCACCACCAGATGTGGAGACTCTCTCTCTATCCACATATTGGCTTTGATTACTGTAATTGGCACTGGGGCCCAGCAGAAAACAGCAGGTCTCAGGACCCTGGAGGACCTGTAAAAAGTACCCACTCACTAAAGCCATTAACCCTGTCATAACGAGGGGTGGGGGGATGTGTGTGTGGGGGGGTCTAAAGTGGTTCACTTAAAGACAACCTCCCAATTAGCTGGATGAAGAAAAGCCGAGCGGCCTCTTACCTCCATGTTAAAGGAAATACAAGCGGAGAGGACGAGGCACAAAAGAGTGTCTGTAACAGGAAACTGAGTGCAGCCACCGGCCAATGAAAACACTTTGCCTCATGTTCAAATCAGAACCACATGCAGGTGGAAAGAAACAGGCAGAGCTGTAATAATCAAGAGGTTCTACTTCCTGTTGGCTGATTGGGGGGTGGCCGCTGGGAATTAAAGCAGTTGGGGGTCGAACAGCCAATAAGCACGCTGTTAAAGTCACACTAACAGGCCAATTAAATTCAGTTATGTGGATATGGTCGCCTGATATCAGAGTGCACGGGCAGCGTAATAATGACAAGAATCATCAACCTTAGCCTTTATTCTGAAGGATCAGAGCAGTAATCAATAATCTATTCATTCAAAAAATTTTACGTATTTAAAATGTGTTTCCATTTTAAGGCGTGTATGGCCAGAGAAAGAAATTGACCATTCATTAAAGGTTTTATCATTCTGGTAAATTTGGTTTACATTTGAGCTGGTGAAATATTTTAGCTGCATTTATTGTCATAATTTTTAATAAAGTAAATATTCATAAGATACAACTGATTCCGAAGCATTACATGGGTCTTAGACTTTTAAGAATTAACATAATTCTTTAAAATTATTTAATTATTATTTAATACTCCTTGAATTATCATAATTTTAATCCAAGGTACAAATATATATTTGCATTGTTATTTTCATTCTTTCGGTGGTTGTTACCCAACTACTCATTTTATTTCTTTCCATACGTAATAAATCAAATCATATCCGCCTGAGACCCAGGAAAGTAAAAGTTTTGGCTTTTTTACATTAAATAATTATCTTGATTCCCATGACCCTAGTGAGGATCTAGCAGGTCAGACAATGACTGAATGAATTATCTTGATTGGAAACCACATGATGCAACAGTTTTTTCAGATACATTTCTTTTGTTTTTTTATGGAATGTCCTTTGCAGTGGACAGTACAGCTGTGACACGTGTGTCCCCTACAGACAAGAATGCATTGATGGGTCTCAGGAGATCTGCATGCCTCTAAAAACACGTTCAATAGATAACTCTACATATCAAGTTATTGCCCAAATAAGAATTCTCAGAAGAGTCTCTCTATGTATTACACAGGAAACATTTATTGGAAAGTGCTCAGTGAATCAGAGAATGTAGGACAATGAACAATTTAGCTTTGAAAGTACTTCCCAATGTACAAAATTTATTTATTATAAATATCATAACTCAGTAATTGGTCCAAAAGCGAGTGAATATGTCTCTCAATTATTGGTCAAATAGTGTAAATACAGCTATATTGAAGTAATGAACATGCCAAACCTGAGGGAAACAACTGATGCACATATGCACATTCCTATAGGAGACAGAAGCAGGTAGTTTAGACTCGATATGTCATAAGGCAAAGTGTGCAGACAGCAGCACGCCATGACCTGAAAAAGAGATGATGACAACCTCAGGTTTATATTTTTCTTTCAGAGGGAATTAAGAGGCAATTTCTCTA
>JAPTMW010000005.1:15464363-15475609 GCA_029822955.1 Ostorhinchus angustatus
CCCCTCTACTGCTCTGACTGACACGTGTTGAAATATCAGCAATGTGTTCCAGCTGTCGCCTCTTACAATTAAGAACAGATCTCTGAGAGAGAAAACCAGCCCAACACACACACCAGGGTCTTATCTCTCTGTGTGGAAATCATTTGTGGGAAAAAATGTTTACACAAGCTTGTGGCATCAACATTTCACGTGTTTTGAGCTCAGATTTATGTGTAATTGCACCAGTTTTTATTATATCTGGGTATCATGTGAATAGTGGACTGAAACATGTTTGGAAACAACACTTACATGATAAATGTTATGTTATAGCCATTTGACTCCTTCCTGATGCACTCCTGACACAGAGACATTTGGAATCTGAGCACGTTTAAGGATTTCTTGGGTTGTGAACTGAGCCGTCAAACAGTCTGAAGTCCTGTTCAGACTCTGGAGGTTACAGTCGTCATTACAGGGAAAATGTAAAACTGTTGGATGGCAAACACAATACCATGGTTTAATTACAAAACATTTGTCAGATCATCAAACATCACCCAAAACCTCTTCCTGCCACACCTTTCAAACATCAAATTTAGCAGGACTGCTGTCAACAATACTTACTCTCCAAGACAAATACTCCTGTCGACTTTCTGTGGTGATTGGTTTTGGAGTTATGGAAGCAGGAGGGTCTGAACTTCTCTCAAGTTCACTGGTTTTATTATTCTCTCTTTTTGTGCGCCGTTATCACTGTTTGCACAGTCCATCATGTCACACTTAGTGCAGAGATGTTTTTCTATTTAGAGTTTCACTTCTTGGAAAGGAAAAGCCAGGCGGTTACAGTTCATCCTATGTGATGTATGAATCTCCATATAAATTCAGTATAGGTGTAGCCATAAAACCTGGATCCACCCACATTTTCACATCCTCCCCAAGGGATGTAGCATTTATCCTGAACGATCTGGTACAGGATGTTCTTTCATTCAGTACCTGATTCAAGACATCTATCACAAATCATTCCTGTGCCTTCACATGCCTTGTTTTACTGACACTAATACAGTATGCCTGAATTTAGATGCTTTAACTACATAACATTTTTACTAATTGGACCAAAAATGTAAAAAGCCTGGACATGTTAATCATTAAATAAGCTTAAATGGTTTGTTAAAAGAAGAACATGAAAAATCCAAACTCACTAAATAAACAGTCATCTTCTTTGTTCCTTCGTCTTTGCTCCTTCCAGCTCAAACTATTTCTTATTCCGTCCTCAGTGTCGTATTTCGGATGGGAGCTTCTTCTTTGCTCCTTTCTCACCTCCACATAGTTGAACCCTGTGCAAAGTGGGTGTGAATGTCAAGTTGTCAGTTTTGGAAAGTTACACAAAATTTTGGACGTGGCCCCCTGTAATTCAATTATGGTAGAGTTGCAGTGCATAAACCTCTCATTACAAAGATGAATGCACTTTAGAGAGTTCAGTTGTGCAAAAGCCATGTGCAGAGTTCTACTGAGACGAATGATGAGCCTTTCACCCATTCCAGTCACCAGATGAAAATGTTTCCATAGATTCATATAATGTCTGCGTTTACAAACCAAAAATATGTTTCATATCTGCATTTCACAACATTATTGCGCTGACTCACCAAATCTTTTTATCTGAAAAGCAGGGAGTTGAGGTTTAGTTTAGGGGTCCACAGTTAGGTGAAAAACAAATCCATGCAGTGATTCTTGTGGGCAATACTGTCTTTTGAAATAGCCATGAACAAATAGGATTATGAGTCTACGTTTGTCATTATCTGAGCCAGTGTCACTGAGTCCAAAATATCATTGCAATTGTGATTCATTGTGCAGATCTATATTAGATTTGCAAAATCCACGACCACCACCGGGGTTAGGAGGAGATCGTGGTTTAGTTAAAATATTACTAAATACAGTCAATTCTCATTACATCTTAGCTGACTTTTTCTGTATTAAATCAAGCTGTCATTTTTTTCCTAAACCAAGTACGTGAACCATATCATAAAAAATCATCAAAAACTGACTTATCAATCACATACATAACCATTCTTAAATAGTTACATATGAGTGTAATTTCTGTGAAATACTGTTGAAAAGCACAAAGAGCAATTAAACAACATAATGTTGATAAACACATATCTCCAAATGTAGATATAAAACATCATTTTGGTTAAAACTTGTGTGTGTGGTTTGCAGAAATGTACAACAACAACATTTTATTCTGGCGACTCAATTCCTTCACCGTATGCTTGACAAGTGGGAAAGTCCATATGTGGTTTATACTAAGAGGATGCTTGACCCTTAAAGTGAGGAGATCCGGTTTGGGAATTTCAGTTGAATGAGTGGAAGATCAGGACAGAGGGTTTATAAAAGCAACCATTATATTTCTGTAAATTATTGAACTGAGTGATTGAAAGGTCCCACTGTGATGATGACCTCAGTGGGGGCTATATCCAACCAGTATGTTGGGCAGATTAGAGGGGAAATGATTCTTCCTATGTAAATCAATTGGAAGACTTTAATTCAGCCTTACTTTGTGCTTTGTATGCATGGAATAGCAGCAGCATTAGGTTAATAAATGCAGCACAGTATGAGAAGTTACATAAGAGGAGACTGAGCCACAGCAGTGACAGTGTTGGTGGTCTGAGGCTTTAAAGTGTGAAGCTGTTTGATCCATAAACACGAGAAGTGTTTCCACCCACAGCCTTATTCAGCATGATTAGATTAGACCCGATTAGATTCCTGTAATCTAATATTCAGATCTCTGCGGGAAAACAGAGAAGAAACGCATTTGAGAGCAGAAGCTGATAACGGTTAATTACAACAATAAATGAAACTGGGCTTTAAGGGTCAGTTAGTGACAGATTTACAGGTCAGAAGAAAATGACGTAGAAATGTGCATCATGAACGCCTCATATCATCCACTGCACACAGAAGGATTCATTTGAACTGTTGCATTGAAAAAAGTCCTTTCCTCTGGCTTCAATGATAATATTTGAAACGTTACATATCTCACTTTTCTTCAAACAGACTTGGTCGCACAAATAGTTTTCTCAACATCAGATTGTAAAAGCGTCCCATTATTGGACATAAACATTGAAGGTGAGATGTGAACTACATTAGTATAACTCTCTGTTGTACTTGTCCACATGGGTCTGGGATGAATTCTGTCTTTATCTATTCATGCATCTTTGTAGTACTGCACTCCTGGAAGACATTTATTTCAACAGGCTTATCTGGACAATATGATGGATAGCTTTTATTTAGTCAGATTTTCAAACTGACAAGGAAACAAGGTTGTATTTTTTTTGTGTTAGAAGGAAAACCCAGAAACATAAAACATATTCACATACATGTAAAACTTCTCCTCATTCTGCATCACAAAGAATAACTGACTCAACACTGGAAAAAAGATGTGATTAAATTTAGTCCAGATATTGTGTTTTGTTTTTATCAGTTTTAGTATATCTTATATTCTTATTTTTACTAGTTTTAATATCTTGTATTTTTACCTATATGTTTGTACAGCACTTTGGGCACTTTGCCTTGTTTGAAATGTGCTGTATAAATAAACTTGACCATGACCTTGCCCGTAATCTAAAACTAAAATTCCACCATCATAGTTTATTAATAATAATAATAATAATAATACATTTTATTTATAGGCGCCTTTCAGGACACTCAAGTTCACCGTACAGAGTTGCAAAAATAAAATAAAACACAATTAAAATTACACATATACAGATATAATAAAATGGCAGAACTGGAATTATGGAATTCACTTCGATGCAATGTTTTATATTTAACAAACCACCTGAACTGCTGACTGAGGAGTTGAGAGTAAGAGATAGTATTTTTACAGAATTCTGAAGCTGGCTTTAACCCCTTGACGCCTGAATTTATTTCCAATTATGAAAAAAAATTTCACTCCACCAGTAGTGGAGACTACGGACGGTATTTTGGTTGCATTTGGAGCGGAAGCGGTTTGATGCGAATTCGCGACAATCGGCGTCAAGGGGTTAAGTTCTACCCACTGAACCAGACCACCTGTCTGGATCATACTTCTATAGCTTATAAATGGTGGTGCTTCATTGGTATCTTTTTCTTTTAATATTGCATTTGATTGTTTCTTACATTGATTCATTGACCTTATTGATCCTCACATGCAGTCGTTCCATCTCTATCTGTTACTGATGCATTCACTTTTCAGCCCAGTTTAAACTTTGCTGTAATGTTCTGATTTTAGTGGCTGAAACACTGCGGCAGGTGCTGCATACGGACCTCAGCAAAATTTCAGGTCAGACGCTTGTTCACGTATCAGAGAAGTGAGGTGATCTACTCCCTATTTTTGGGTTTTATCAGGTGGGAAGATGGCCGGCTGTAGCTGATGGTGCGTCCAGCGTCCGCGATGCTCGACAGAGCGTTACAGCATCATGTGACCGAAATCTCTGAATAGTGACTGTTGTGATCGCCAGCTGAGGCTCATAGGAAATGTAGTATTTAGAGCTATTCACTTCTCAGCGGGGTTATTGCTGCTATGTTTTAACTGTAACTTGCACCAAATCCTCTGTTTGACTCACTTGCGGCATATATCTGAACATCTTGTAACATTAGTTTCTCCATAGCTTGGAAACTGTTCCCCAAACAGTCCTTTCTCTGTGCCGGCTTTTTGCTATTTTATTCTTTAAGAGATGCATGTCGGTGCAGATCTTGACGCTGCTGACAGATCAGGGCTCAGGCTGCCAGACCTCATCACCTCTGCTGAGATTTCAGAGATGTGGCTGGAGGCCGATCGAATACCTGAGACAGACCACATGATTCTTCAGGTCAGCAGTGGGCGTGCAAAGGCCAACGATGGCCCAGAGTCAGTGAAGTGGCAGCGACTCAAATCAGCTGTCACTGTGCATCAGACAGGAAGTACCTACAAGTCTTAAAACAATGGTCCATTGTGGAGACACCTGTGAATGATGCAGACTGACAGTGCGTTTGGATTTCATAAAACTAGACTGGGTTCAAAACCAAGTATTTTATGACCTGCAGGATTTTGTGAAGCAATAATTTACATAATTATGGTGCAGCGTTGATTTCATATTCACTTCGTTAAGTTTGGATTCAGATTTTAGACATTAAACCAAGCTAAAAATCAGTTTTTCAGGTTATAATTGAAATAATAAATACACAAAATTCACAGTGAGTCTTGTTTACATCTTACCTTCAGACACTCAAACCTTATAAGATATTGTAACTGTATTGTAATGAATGATCTAGTGATGGGTTAAAGGAGAAGACAAATTTCAGTGTGTGGTGCATGTGTGACAAACTACTACTGACAAAATGAAGATTCTATTCTATTCTATTCTATTCTAATTTTATTGTGTCACAGAAAAAGTTGAAGTTTAATTGTGGATATGCAGACATCCAACACCCACCGCCTGCTTTGAACCCATCACTAGCTGAACATGCAGGAACACACCACACACTGCAGACTGGGAACACTGGGGGACAAATGGCTCATTAACCAATTACTTTATCTGCTTAAATGGGGAATCGATCCGGACTCAAGCCTGTTTTTGAACCTTCTCTGCCCCCAAAATAAAGCATCACATTCATTTGGAATATGACTCTTCAGCCTCAGTGTTCTGTTTACTTCTGTTTACCAGCCGCTGACAAAAAAATATGATTAGGTTCCACCCATGTAATAAATGGTTATTGTTTACAGACTATTTATGGAACTGATTTATTAACATAGAAGCCAAGAACAAAAAGTTGGTCAAACACAAAACAGTCTCAGAGTGTGTGTGATGCCAATGGATGAACTGCACTTAAAAAAAAAAAAAGGACTTTAAGTGTTTAATCAGGGTCACATGTTTTTTGTTGTTGTCTTTTGCTTTATTACGTTGGCTCGCTTTTGCTTTATTTTTAGTTTGCCTTTGACTTTCATTGGATTCATCCTAATAATGTGCACTTAATCTGATGGGAAAGTTCCTGATCTAGAATGTCATTTACCAGTTTTAGTAGCTGAGGGTCATGTAGAGACACTTTAACCATTTCGCATTAATGAAGTACTACAGCTTCTTTAAAAATGGGCTTTGTAAATACTAGATTTATCCAAAACAGCAACATTTTAGCTTTGTAACTTATTTTACACGCTAGTTTCAAAGATTGCTAAAAGGAGACGATCATTATGGTTGGAGTTTTGACCATTTTCTTTTTTTCGTTGTCTTTACAGCTACATAATTAATTATTAATTCACTCATATGATCTGATGTTCAATTCATTTTTTTACGAAAATGTATACACCGTGGTGTTAAAGACTGTGAAAATCAGTATGAGACCTTTGTGTTTGAGACTTTTAAGAGAACACTGTCACTATTCTCATATATATATGTATATTTTATAGACAGCAGTAACCACAAATATTAAAAATGTACATGAATATCAGTGTAAGACAGTATTTGTAAGGACCACATTTTTTTAAACGTTAAACCATTATCTCTAAATCGTAAGAATAGCAAACTTGTGAAGAACCATGTGAAGAGATATATGTATGTATCACAGCTTATTTTATCGAGCAGTTGCTATTGAAAACAATTCATAAGACTAACATCATGAAGAAATGAAAGTCCTACACATTTACTTGGTTGGAATCATTCATATTATTAACCCCCTCTGACTACTGAACAACTTTTCTTTGACTCTTTTGACTACCTCCTCTCTAGACATATTTGAGACACAAATATAAGTCACCCAATTTATTTATCTTCATCCCCCAAATGTAAATTCAGACACAATCTTTTTTTTTTCTCTGAATAAATGTAGCATCAGTGGGTAGGTGGTGTTTTGGCACTAATCTCCGCTCATACTTTGTGGCTGAGGTTTTAGTCCTAGTCTGAGTGCTGCTCGGGCGCCACCTACCTGCCATCTGCTCCTGCCTTCACTGTGTGACTCCTCACACACACTCAAACACACACATTAAGGGGCAGAGGCATGATGGAAGCCCTCCTCTTTGTTATTAAGTCCTCCCCTTCCCTTAGCCTCTGACCTGCTCAGGCACTCAGGCAGCATGCAGCAAACATTCCCATCAGATTGACCTGCAGCAGCAGCAGCAGCAGCAGCAGCCCATGCCCAGTCCGTCCCGCCGCTGCCTGCCCTGCCATCACCAAACACACACCTTCCACTGTAGGACACCTGGACGACTGCTGGAGCTGCAGCTGGACAATTCTTCTCTGACTTTGAGGAGTTTTTAAACTGAGGAACTGCTTTAAGAAGCCAAACTTGTGGATGTTTTTTGGGCTCAGGGGGATTTTTTTTTTCTTTCCCCGAGGTGTTACCTGGATTTTCTCTGAGACATTTTACATCAAAACTCAGACTGGAAAGTTTGAGAAAGGACATAAGTGATTAATTTGTGTTTATCTATTTGTGTGCGGGACACACTGCTGTGGGAAAGTAAGTTTCCCCTCAACTCTTCTTCTTTTTCTCCTCCTCTTTTGTTGTTAAATTTTGGCTTTGTTGTGGTTTTATTTGGAATTTGCTCTTAAACATGTTGGACTGGTTTTCTGCAGTCGTCTCGTGTGCATTTACTGAAGTGAAGCAGAGGTTTTTGTTAATCATTTCAACAACTAGAGCTCAGAGAAAAACTCTTCAGCTGGCTTAACATAAAGCCTGACATGCATTTAAAGCAAACTTTACCAGGTATAAATAAATGCATTTTTGTGTCTTTACAGAATTTATCTCCAAGATGTTCTGCTCCAGGAGAGTCCTGCAACAGTGGTGCTTCGCTCTCTTCTTACTCTGCTCTCCAGTTCCACATTATGGGCGGCCAATTGATGCCCTGAGTAACAGAATGTAAGTCTGAGTTTTATTTTTTCACACTTTTCAGCCTTTTCCATTCTCATTTCATCTATAATCCACTGTCAAGTCTGTGCTCCCAAACCTGAACGCAGAAGCTAAAAAGGGAAAAAGTAGACTAAACTTTCAAATCATATTTTTCCGACATCTTTTCATGTATTTCCATGCTCCCCCCTGCGTGGTGTGCGAGCAGAGGCTGGAAAATGTGTTCATTTGTGAAACGTGCCGGTAGCTGTTTAGTTAGCCCTCGCCCACCTGTGTGTTTACTTAAAGCAGAGAGCGTTTCAGTGTGATAAACTCCCAGCAGCCCCGTCTGAAACCTGCTGACCCCCCTCGCTGAGGCGGGCTGATGTTTGCTGTTGTTTCTCTTTTACCTGACATTTCGAGGTTTGGGACTTTCTGAACCTTCCTCTGCCTGCTGCTGGTGTCCCTCTCTGGACAAAGACTTTGAGTCTCTGTGAAGGAGGGAAATGAATAATGCTGATGTTCAGCTCGGCCGTGGACCAAACCAAACCTGCTGCTCCTGCCGAGGTGTTTTATGCCAAGCAGAATAAATGTTCTTTCAAGTTGTGAAGCCAGAATGCTAAGCACAGTTTGGTAGGCTTTTCCTGTTGGATAGATAATATTGCTGAGAGATTTTTGGATGAAATCAGATTTAAATGAAGCAGTGGGAGGATGCTGTAAGGCTCGGATCTCCCATCAGCCCTCTGTCCCTCCTGACTGATCGAGCGAGATCACATCTGAAATGCATTTTACTGGCAGCAGTTTTAGTTTAAAGCCAATGGATGAATGAAAAGAGAGGAGTCATTTACAGTGTCGTCCAGGTTTACGTGAATGTGTGTGGGATGTTATGCTTATGTCAGGGGAAACGCCGCTCCGGCTGTTGTGTGATATGCACTTAATAGGATTCAGGACAGGGTTAATGCCACCTGAGTGGAAAGGAAAATACAGCCGTGATGAAAACGGTGTGGTAAAAATCACACGACGATGGAAGCTGCTGACCTTTGACCCTCCCTCATCTGCGGCTGTGGCCTTGTGGATGGTTTTTATAAAGGAAGTGGATCAGTTGGATTTATTCAAGAACTCTTCTGGAGTTTCAGATTTAACTTTAGTCTGAATTTAGCACATGATGTTAGAGAGGCTGAACTTTTATGAGCCTGTAAAGAGACTTTTGACATTGGAACACTTTTTTTTTTTAATATACAACACCATTTAATTTTAACTTTAAAAAGTAATATTTAATGCTACAATTAAGGATTAATTTGTATGTCATCACTTAACGTGTTGTGTATTTTCTGTGAATCCTTTTGTTTAGAAAATCTTGAGAAAAGTGAGACGGTGACGTGAGGAGATCTATTGAGACTGCTTATTTTCTTATTCAACTGACAATACAAAACCAAACATATCCAGTTTAGCATCACATGTGGAAAAGAAAAGAAAAGGCCTGAGGCGGTGAAACGTTTAACTGTCTGACCTGGAAAAGTCACTTATTTCTATTATCCTGTCCTGTTAATCAGAACATGATCTCTTCATCAGAGTTGATGTGTTAAAAAGCACACGTTACACACAGGTATCATCCTGACAGGACGAGTCTATATCTGAGGCAAACTATTGACTGAGCCAACAGCCTTCCACCCGGCAGCGCTGCCGCTTTTAGGAAACACACTTCTTCTTTCATTCGTCTCCTGCAGAGAGAGACAATTAACATCAGGTAGACTGAGGCCGGGGAGCGCTGGACGGCTGCCACCTCAGGATGTATCAGGGCCATTTTCCTCCTACTTTCCTCTCTCTGGAAAGTGTTTGATGTGAGCTTTATTACAGGTAAAAACAGAGCCAGATCACTTTTCAAAGCGGCTGCGTGTGTGTTTTTTTCTCTCTTTAGGCTGCGATTTACAGGAAATATCTGTATGCATATAAACAAAAGTGGCTCTCAGGGGCTCCCTCTGTGTTTGGGAGGTGAGTTTTGTTCAGGATATTATTATTATTCATCAGGAAAACACACTTTGACGTTGGGGGAGCTGAATAAGAAATTGAAATGACATACTCCTGCTGATCAACAGGCTTCAGTTTTTCCAACAAAGTGGTGGCCTCTGTTGTAGAATCTCCCGATCATACTGTACATGTATTGAATCCTGTGGAGCTACGCACCCGCCTGATAAAAGCAGGGCATCATGGGAAAGTCTGACTCATCTCCAGTCAGCTGCCGCTCTTACCCATTGAAGGCAGTGTGTTTGTGTGCTCAGACACCTGAAGTGTTTGGCCGGCGTTGCAGAGTCGGCTGTTCCCAGGCTTCAAGCCGTGCCCTCTGCCTCTCTGTTTTCCTAAGAGTTAAGGCTCTGAGTAACGCGACACTGCGGCAAAGCAAAGCCCCGATCCTTCTGCTGCTCCCACTGTATGTGAAAGATAACAGGTCAGCCACTGCCTCATCCCATCTGGTGAGAATCAGACCTGTTCTGTCCACTCGCCTCCTCTCCTACTTTCAGGTATTCAAACTCAGTCTGCACAGTATAATAATTTATAAAACAGTTTTGTCTGTGCATCTTCACGTTATTCGCAAATTGCAAAAAAAAAAAAAATTACTGAAGTTTGGGGACAGATTTTTTCTCTTGGTTTTGGTGAAAATAGGACTGGCATTTTACAAACACTGAACATAGTTATCCCTATAGTTTGAATTATAAGAATTTGTTCAACTATCTTAAAATTTTACTTCAGTTTCTACCAAACTGGAGAACAAATGGGTTCAAATCGAGCTGAAAATGCAGAGAAAGTAGTGTAGTGGAATGTTACTGTGCAGATGTCGCCCCCTTGTGGAAATTCCCGATACATAGACACTGTTGTATGTCATGTTTGTTGATTGGTGACCTAGGTGTTGTGGGTGGGGCTTCAGCGGAGTTCAACAGGGCTCCATAGCTCAGGGGTTAGAGCACTGGTCTTGTAAACCAGGGGTCGCGAGTTCAAATCTCGCTGGGGCCTGTTACATGTTCAACTTTTCATTTAGAAAACACATCAAAACCAACACTTTCTTAATCATTTTGAAAAAGCTGTGATGTGGACGTGACAACATGTGAAGCCTTCACCTGACAGGAACGATATGCACCTGAGTGTTTGTTCAGTTTTGCACTTATTTGGATAATATTGGATAAAAACTTTACCAAAAACATCTCTCACACTGTTCAGTTTTATTTTGCACAAAGTCACAGATTTTTTTTTTTTTTTTTTTGCTCATGAACCACAAATAATTGGCTTGCAGCGTTCATGGTGCCAGTTTTTACCCCTCAGGATCTGGCTGCCATTAATCTGTCAGCTAATATTCATACTAATAAAACGCAAAGGACCAAAGTTTCACTGCTGCCTCGATTTTATGAAGATGTTTTTTTAATGAACAATCAAAAGGAAAACTGCTTTTCCTG
>JAPTMW010000005.1:15568534-15579049 GCA_029822955.1 Ostorhinchus angustatus
GTCCTGTTGCCTCAGAAAGGCAGTACTGTTTGGTCTACAGGTCTGACGCTGAACGCCCAGAAATATATAGAAATAGATGAGTTTTATGCCAGGGGGGAAATTTGTTGTTTGTTTGAATATAGGCTGGATGATCCAACACTCCCCTTTCAGTAATGTTTGTATTCTTTCTATCGTCATACAGACAATTTGTGATACATAAATAACAATAAAAAAAAGGATATCTAATGTTCAAGTATTGCTAAAGAAAATCACCAGTCATATTTTACACAGTTGATATATAACGCATTATAATATATTAATCGTAGGACTGTAGTCTACTGTACTTTGTGACCTTCATAGAATGAGATGTGGGCTTAACCTTTGACCTCTGGTCCCAACTGGAGTCACTCTGATCATAGACTGCTGCTAGGATGTCAGTCACATGGAAATGAAGTAAGCTACATGATGTTCCTCCACTCAAAAATGATTCTCTTTTTATTTTTTGTTTGTAGTTTGTCTAACTATTATTAAATGTAACCAGGCCACTGAAAAGATTCATCAGTTTTCTGAATGACCATATTATTCAGGCTGGTTTATCTAATGTCATGCATAATATCTGCCCATGTACATTATTTAATATCAGCAGCTGCTACAGTTATGCTCCAGAATCCACTCAATTACTCAAGTGTAAAGAAGCAGAGACAGTTTGTAAAGAGGAAAATCTGAGCTGGACCACATAAACTTGGGCAGATGGCCAAGTTTAGCTTCAACTAAGAATTGTCAGTTATTTTGACAATCCTTGGTCTTAAGTGACTTTTAGCCTTTTCACAATAACAGCAGTTTTAATACAATATATTTTTAGTTTGGTAAGCAGGTGGCGTATATGTACTGTAGGCCTGTAGCCTGTAAGTGTGATCTTACAGGGGAAAACAATAGGGAACATCTAGGTCTTCACAGGAACACTGTGAGGAAAATCAGGTCCAGATAAAGATGGCATGGTGACTTTAACTGCTACAGAAGAGTTAGCTGAGAGCCTAAAACAAAGAGAGAGAGAGAGGCCCGTTATATTTTTACAACTTTAGATTTTTACATACAAATCTGAGATGAATCTGCGAACGTCAAATGGCATAGATCATTTGACATTTACTCTGTTATTTAACACAAACTGCATGGTGCATTGTTCTCTATTTCCCCACTGGCCATCTTTGCCTAAATGATGCGTATTCTCAATCTTTTAACCAACCAACAGATGAGAACTGGAAGGGCCCTCAGAAGGCACATACCTCCGCCAAGGCCCCACAGGCTATAAATCCAGGCTCTGCCACTTTCAGTGAATGAGCATTGGTTCAGTTTTTGTGTGATCCTGCAGATGGAAAAACAAACAGTAACGAACACTTAAAACCCGTTGGTGAAAGTAATGACATCACATATTGATCAGATGTTTTACGTTTGGAAAATCTCCATCAACTGAGGCAGACGTGATCAATTAGATGAAATACATAAGAAAATGTATATTAACAAAGGCAAAAAGGAGAGGCCAGATAAGGCTAAACAAATGGCTGTAGATGGATGTGAAAAGCATTAATGCAAACATGGGATAAAACAATGATTTCGCTATGGTAACGCCTCAGCCTCCTGCTGATGGGTGTAAATTCTGGCTTTCTGACCTGTGTATGAAACTTTCCTTCTCCTGATATTCACCTGGTTATAATAAGTTTTATGGTTATCCTCATTTCTAGCTTCCTCTTTTTACAGTATGTTTGTAGTTTCTTCTGGAGTGAGTGGCGTGTGTGTACTTGTAGGTTTTTTCTTCCCTTTTCTAAAACTAAAGAGCACACAATGACATCTGATGAAGCTCTGCAACGCAACAGATTGTAATCTTTATAATAAACTGTCATTTATTACAAACGTACTTGTCTGCATTCGTGTGTGTTCTTTCTAACACACGTCTACACCTATATGACCCAGATACACAAGTGTATGTAGATTCATGTCTGACAGATTTTAACACATTTTTACTCATTTGCTTCTATTCATTGAAGATTGAATTTCATTTAAAGGTACAATGTGTATTTTTTTGCACATGCTTGTGTGTTTACATGACATTTGTGCCTGTTTTGTGCTGAGAGCCAGTTGTTAATGACCTTGCAGAGTTGAATTCCAAATATACTGTTGGATAACTGTAGCTTAAGTTACATTACATTAGGCTTTTGGTAACAATAAACATGATCCTTTGGATGTTGTGGGAAATCTGACCAGAGTTTTCAATATAGAAATCAGTCGACTTCAGAGGTGCCCAATGTGTCAATAATGATTGTCTAGTAGTTTGCAAAAGTAGTGTTTATAGATCACATGCCATCACATAAACAATGTTTTAGATGTCAGTCTATCATCTATCCTCTCTATGGCATTTGACATTTGATTCATTCACTGGGGATCTGGTCTGAGATCTCCTCAAACACAGGGTCTCAACACATGTGAGCTATTACAAAACTCTACAGACTTAAGTGAACTAGTTAGCCTTTCAATTTATATTTACTAAAGAAGAGCAAATCAAAATCCATGGGAAATGGGAGGACTTTTTGTCCACCATGCCATATTCAAAGTGCCTTAGTCTGATCTGATATATTATTGCTATTCCTAAGAGGGGAAATGCTGAGATACGCTTTGGAACTGTTCATAAAAATGACAACACTGATTTCCATCCAAAAAGCAAACTGAGAGATAGAAGAAGAATCTTCACTTGTCAGCATAGCCTACATTTTACATGTGGACATCCAACACACACTGTCACTGAACCTGTGCTTTTAACCCATCACTAGCTGAACATGCAGGAACACACTGCAGACAAGCAGCAGTGGGCTGGCAGGTCAGAGGCCAAAGGAGCAAAGGGGGGAATTAAGTGCCTTGCTAAAAGGTCCATCAGTCAGCAACGTCTCTGCCAGGCTGATGAATTGAAAAGGAACACTATACCTTTAAAGTATTTCTATGCAGACATCTGTTTGTGTAAGACTAGACTTCGATCCCCTGCTGTGACCAATGAAATGACACTGTGAGGCTGTTTAACTCTACTTTGGTTGTAAAAAAAAAAAAAAAAAAAAGTCAGGTTGTTTTGTCAGGGTGTTACATGACTCAGGCATCATGAGGTGTTCTTTTATTATTATTATTACTATTATTATTCTGTAGCTCTGATAATCTGGAATGAAAAATACCGACTTGATGTTCAAAGGCTCCAACAGCTGAAAGGTTGGTAAGTATATCATGTAATCACTTTTCAGATTGAACTGCATTAACTTTAAGCACATTCCTCTTGTTTGAGACTAACTTTGTCATTTGGGTTTAGGATCTCTGCGTAAACACAGACTGTGTGCGTTTTTGTTAAAGGGAAAGAGGCAGTGCTTTGCATTGTGTTTCCAGCAGCAGACACAAACTCTACTGCACTCTTATTGTCGAGTATAATCCGTATCCAAAACACTGTAAGAAGTCACACAAAACACAATGGTTTATTCACGCCCTCAGAGCTGCGCGCACTGAGGTCTGCGCGCACGCACTGTGGGTGCCGGTGTCAGCCCCTCCAGCTGGACATCTGAGATCCGATAAGGTTAGTATATTAGCAATGAGGGCTGGAATCCTTCATCATCTCCCTAAATTACATAAATCCAACAGGTATGTATGTAAACGGGATTTTTTTTCGTGAGGCAGACTGGAATAAGGCATGATGTGGAGCCTCCAGCATCACTCTGTCATGGTGAGTTTTCATCCATTAACAGTAAGTTCTAAAGGGTAGTGCCAAACTTTTACCTTCTGCTTATTAAAAACACTCCAACCAACAGGAAAATGCATGTATGCTCTCAGTCGAATACGGAAGCGTACTGCATTCATAAAAGAAAAGACATGGATGCGCAGTGTCCGTAAATATTCCCCCGTTCACATCCAGCAGCCTTTATCAGACTGCACTGGCATCAGTGTCTTTAAAAGAAGGTAAACACAGTCCAGACAGCCTGGTCATTATTTCATTCTGGTACGTGCAGGGGGTGGTTATTTCACTTTCACTTTCACTTTGAGTCTGTATTTTGTCGCATCATTTTTAACTCTTTATGAGTCGAGTTCAAGCATTAGGCCGGGGGCCAGGTCCACCCTTCAGGATGTTTTTGCTACCTTTTTTTCCCCCACTTTTATCTCCTGTTATCCCATACATTGGATCATCACCAGTTGATAACCTCCACCACTGCCTCAGGGGCCAAAAAAAAAAAAAAAAATTAAAAAACCTTTTTGGTAAAAGCTTCTGGCGAAATGATATAATTACATATATTAGGTATACTGCAACTGCATAAACGGCCACATAAGTCTGAAATTTGTATGGTGTATCCTGACACATGGGGGAAACTATCAGAATAATATTCTGGGGTTTACTGCCTTTCTATTTCAAATATCACCCGCAGTATTCACCATTTGGGTCACCAGCTGGGAGAAGGTTTGTGATGAGTAACCGTCACCCAGCTGGTTAATGCTGATCAGTCAAAGATGATGTTGACAGTTGATGACTTGGCATAATACAGGAGGATGAAGAAAATGCCAGAATCTTTTGCTTTTGCTTTTGAGCTTTGACAGGGTTGCCCTCCGTTGACCCCTCCACCTTCCCTGCAAGAGGGTCCTCTTACAGCACATGAGAAGAGTAAACTGTGTCTGGAAGAGGCTCATGAGCACTTCCCAGAGACCCCATCCCCTCTCAACCATGGATTTCATATAAACACAGAGACTGGCAAACTAGAACCACTACAGTTTGAAGCATTTCTTTGTCTTGTGGTGTATACTGAGGGTGATGTTTGAAATAGAAAGGCAGTAAACCCCCGAATATTATTCTGATAGTTTCCCCTATGTGTCAGGATACACCATGCAAAATTTCAAACTTATCTGACCGTTTTTGCAGTTGTAGTATACCTAATATAAACAATTATATCATTTTGTCAGAAGCTTTTCCCAAAAAGTTTTTTTTTTTGGCCCCTGAGGCCAAACGGCCCCAAGTTGGGGATGGACAATATCAACTTGTGATGGTCCAATGTATGGGATAACAGGAGATAATAGTGGGAAAAAAAGTAGCAAAAACATCCTGAGGGGTGGACCTGGCTCCCAGACTAAGTGGATAAGATAAGGTTGAAATTACTGTTGCTTTCTTTCTTTGTGATGTACCATGAAACATCAGGCGTATCAATCAAAAGATATTGTGACAATGCAATTTACAGCAAGATGTCAAAAATTCCTTTGACTCTACTTTAAGTGAATGTGAAACATTGAACAATCAGACCGGTTTGTGGAATTTTTCACTGTAATGTTTTATTCACCTCGAAACTGAGCAGAGGAAGGAAATCACTGTCTGTTTTTTTAGTTGATCTAAGTGAATGATATCATACCATGAATCACAGTCATGTTGTTCAGTGTCTCATGTCCGTGATTATAACATAATACTAAGTAGAAAAATAACTCCTCTGGTTTGCCAAAAATATAGATTACTCTATTAAACTGTAACAAAATGGCAACAGTTTTCACTCAGGCCCTTCCAAGAGCCAGGCTCACACCGTTTACTGCACATATATTCTGTGGTGCGCCTGGCAGATACATGGAAAATTATGAGTAGATTATCGAGAAGAGCGGCGTGAAAACACACTGTGCCCCAGAGCTGCAGCAGCACATGGACTTCAACTTGGCTGAAGAGTTCAACTCTGTGTGTTTTTGTAAAGTAAAACACAGACTAAAACTGACTGGCCTTCGTGGCTGTTTACCTCCTCCCTTCTTTCTCATTGGCTGTTGGGCCCTGACCTGAGGTTGTTTTATGATGAAGCACAGGATCAATAGTATCACATGGACTGACTGTCAGCACCTGACCAGGTACGTGCCTCTGTTTGTTTTAATATATATAACTCACACTGGAAAGACAATATTAGGTTCTGAATGTCATGAAGAGCTGATCCTGAGAATCAAGGCTATGAAAAAGTTAGACACATTTGATTTGGGTTCATTCAGTCACAGTTCAGTTAAGGTCTGAAAATGAATACAAGCCACTATAATGTCATCCTAAACAACTAAAGGTGATGTTTAACCAGTTTGTGTGGTTTCAATTCTGCTCATGTTTGTGATTCAGTGTCAGTGGTAAGAAGTAAATGTTGGATTTGTTCTTTGTGTCTATGTTTTGGTTCTGATTTTATACAAATAACAGCTAAAATCCTGTTCCTATCATGTATTTACAATAAGACAGGTTTAAAGCTGCAGCTATGTGTTGTGCCTACTCTGACTGACAGCTTTTCTTATAACTGGTGATAACACGTCCGTACCCATGTTGTTTTACTCGCTCAAATCATGTTCTACCATCATGAATGTATGCAACACGCGCATGTGTCCTGCACCTTCAACTGGCAAATGTTAACACTTTACCTACCTCTAATTTTAAGAGCTTTATTAATGATACGATTAACAAAACACATATGATTATATGATACGTCAGCATGATGCAATATTTTGGATTTTAATAATTTTTCTGGAAAGATTACCATGATTTTCAATACAAAGAATGAACCCAAACTGACTCTAATTAAAAAAGTCAGACATCATCATGTGAGTTTGTGTCATGTGTCATAATCATGTACTTGTCATTAACAAATGACACTCAGAATCCAAACACAGAACAGTATGCATTTAAATGTTTATTAACTGTAAATAAATACACATGTCATGTGGAGCAGTTGAACCTGCTTCCAGTAGTATGTGGCGATATACCCAGTGTTTATATACTCTTAGTTTAGTGATTGTTAGTTAATAGTAGTAAATAGAGTACGGTGGACTACACAATTATTAAGATTACAATTTCACAGCTATATGAAACTATGCATAACAACTATGTGTCACTTTAAATTAAGCAATTCTGGTCTTTCCTTAAATAAGTAACTTTTTCCAAATACACATTGTCATACATTGACAGAGAAACGTATCAAATTCCTCAGAAAAACTGCTGAACGGTAGAGGAAACACCTTGTTCTTCAGGAGGAAGTGGAAACCCCTTTAAGAGGTTAGTTAACTGATTTATTTATTTGAATTTATCTGAATAAATGTATTTCTTCCCAAGTTTGCTTCTTAACGTTAACCTTCCATTTGCTTTTCACACATAATATCAGAGTTTCATCCCAACACCAGAAGTATTACATTGAAGAAGTGTTTTTATATTTTTAATGGTCAAAGGTTTTTAACATAATCTCAATATTCAATTCATAAAAAAGGACTAGTACCACAATGTAAAAGAATTTTATTAAATCCCTGTTTTAAACAGTGCAAATCCATAAGTACTATCAGTATAAAAGTTTTGTCAAATATCCTTTACAAAAGTAGCACTTACGGACATTTTTACAGCATAATTGTTAAATTTATAAGATAACCCAGTAATAAAATTAATGAGTATGTTACAGTTCATACAACATAATTTGACCATATTTATTATGTGTAAAAATGTTTTCAGATAAATGTAACAGTGTAACCTGATAACCTGGTCATCTGTTTCTGTTTCCAGACTGACATGTTGTCCATTCCTGATCTGATCAAGAAGAAGAGGGATGGAATGAAGCTGAGTGATGAAGAGATCAAAACTTTCATCCAGGCTGTTACTAATAAAACCTTACAGGGATGTCAGACAGGTATGACGAACACCGCTCCCATGTGGACGGCGTCCCGCTGTGTTTGACTCTTTTCTGTCTCTTCAAGGGGCCATGCTGATGGCTATCTGGCAGAAGGGCATGGATGCCGAGGAGACAGTGACACTAACCAATGAGATGATGACATCAGGGGAAGTGATGTCATGGCCAGATGACTGGGTTGTGGTTGATAAACACTCAACAGGAGGAGTGGGAGATAAAGTTAGCCTGGTGTTAGCGCCAGCGCTGGCAGCATGTGGCTGTAAGGTACAAACACTAATCACACAACCAGTGTTATTCTGATCACGTCTGACTGCAGGACACTGAAGCCTTAATAATGTGTGTTTTTTAAAGTTCAGTGCTCAGGGTATTTCATCCAGATGAATTCCCCTCCATCCACATTTCCCTGTTGAGTGGTAGACCCTCATCAGAGCTGGTGTTACTCTTGTTCATTCAGGCCTTTTCAGTTGAGTCGACATTAACTCTGGTCCACTGTCAGACACAGTAAAAAACTGCAGTGTGCCTTCTACCAGGCAAATGAGATTTTATTCTCAAGGGACGTTAAATAAAGGTTCACACCGGATGCCACCATGACAGACGAAGGCCGTTCAGTGCAGCTGTAGAAACCTTACAATTCAACTTCATGAACTGTGATCTACTTCCTCTATAAGCAGATCAGTATAAAGGTGTGAAGACACGTACTCTCACTTTCGTGTCAAGCAGTTTAATACATTCCACTAAATCCCCCAAACTCATTTCACCAATCACAGATCTTTAAATATCCTTTTCAGTCATGTCCTAAGGTAAAATAAATATGTATTATATTAATCCTGGAATTCCCTCATCCATCAGCTGTACATTGATAGCAGCTGATAGTTAACTTTTTAACTTCCATCAATATATCAGCAAATAACAATGGTACTCATGGCAGTGGCTGACGTATGTGTTAATCTGTTATCAGTGACTGAATGAGTGTTCAGTTTCAGTAATCCTATGTCCAGTTTAGTATTCAACCATAGGCAGGTTTAGTGTTGAACTCAAACAGTAGTTCATTTCGCTGATGTAAACAGTGACTTTAGTGTATTCACAGTTAGAAACGAAACACATGAAAAAAAAGGTCAACAAACTAAAACATTACTGTCGGTTCAAATATTTTTAATGGTGCAGAATGTTTCAAGTGAGGAAGTGAAGAGTGAAAAAGACATGGCAGTGTCGAAATGTATGTCTGTTTGCACCATTAAAAATATTGAAAGTGTCAGTGTGTTCCAGCCTTTCTCTGCTTTTTGCCTCAGGTCTGTGGTCTGACAAGCACTGATTGTTTCCTGTGTCTGCTGGAGGATGAGCAAACAGCCTGATTCTAAACTGAAACATCAGTTTGGGCTATCTGCTCAGTTTTTATTTTGCCCATCAATAGATGTTAATTTCAGGATTGTGCATCCCTAAAATAATCATTTGTGTCTAGTATTATGTTGTTGAGCAACAAAGTTCAATTATGAACTTGAAAATGATTATATTGCCATTTTTCCTCCCTCTGTGAAATGTAAATATTGAATTGGTAGTAAAGTAAAAATCATTGGATGCAAGGTCTTTCATATACTCTCAACACTTCATTGTCAGTGTCAAATGATGGTGTAAAGTTTACACTCTGTACATGTAAAAGATGGAAACTTAAAAAAAAATATATATATATATATATTTATGTCACAAATACTACAGGAAGAATCCCTTTGGATTTGTTGTAACTGTAGTTATTATTTTAGACATGTTGATAAAAACTGGGGGCTAGTGTGTGATTTGTAACACCAGGTGTGTGTCTCTCAGGTGCCCATGATAAGTGGGCGGGGCCTAGCTCACACAGGAGGAACTCTGGATAAACTGGAATCAATTCCAGGATTCAACATCCACCAAGAAACTAAACAGGTGAAACAAACTACCCCCGCTTGTCACAAAAAATACCAACCTTATGTGGACACCAGCAGCCACTTTAAACTGTGAAACCTTGACTAAAGGTTGGTTGAAATCAATCGAAGAAGATCCTGTACTATTCATTTTGTGGCAGTTAATGCACATAGTGATGTCATGTCTTATACACACACTATCATTAAATATAAATGTACGGGTTGATGCAGGTGAAGGAGATTCTGGCGTCTGTGGGCTGTTGCATTGTGGGTCAGACAGAGAGGCTGGTTCCTGCAGACCGGGTCCTTTATGCCCTGCGAGATGCCACCAGCACCGTGGACAGTTTACCACTCATTACTGGTACTCAACTGCTATCACAGACTACTAATATAACCTAGTAACACTAACCCTGGTGTTGAGTTTGGGCTTAGTTATCACGTTAAACAAGTGCTTCCACTTCCAAACCCCGCCCCTCACATGTATTGTAGCTTATTTTTGCATCGATCCAGCTGATGTCATCATGTCTATGTGTGTGGTGACGTCAGTATATCAATTGCTTCTATATATGTGCCAAGTTTGAAGTAAATTGAAACAAAATTGATGTTTTTATAGACATTTGACATTTCGCACATTATAAGTAAATGAGAGAAAAAAAGATTTTAAAAATGCATTAAACTTTGACCTACTTTTCCCAAAATGTAATCACATCTATTCTGAGTCACTGGCAATCTATAAACTCAGTTTGGTTTAATTCAGCACATAGTTTTGCTGCTACAGACATTTAAAATTTTGCCCATTGTAAGTAAATGGAGGGAAAAAAAATATTTTAAAAATTCATAAAAAAATTGAACTTTGACCTACTTTTCCCAAAATATAATCAGATCTGTTCTGTGTCACTGGCAATATATAAACCCAATTTCATATGAATTCAACCAACAGTTTTCCTACTAGAGTGTTAATT
>JAPTMW010000005.1:15632979-15646419 GCA_029822955.1 Ostorhinchus angustatus
TGTGTAGAAAACACAATGGATGATCTGCTTTTGGAAACTAAACTGGCTTTGGAGATCAAACACCCTTATTCACCTTAAGATATCAATATTCACAACAACACATGTCCGTATTCATTGTTCTGTATGATAAGCCTATCATCAAGCTCTGCAGAAGCCTGATCATGACTGCCAGGTGTGCTGGAAGAGGGAACCATCTAAAACATGCAGGATAGTGGCTCTCTAGGACCAGGGCTGCAGACCCCTGGACTAGGCTAACTCCATGTCCAACCAGCGATGACCACTAGATACTGGCCACAAGAATCCTGCTCTACATTACAAAGATACAGATTTCTCTCATCAATACCACACCGATATTCTTCCCCTGGAGTTGATATGGACTCACCAATAAGTGAGTGTGTTAACGATTTTATAGAATAAACTGTGATTTTTCTACTGATGGACTATTCCACTGTCACTGAAAAAAATGAACAAAATCGTCAAAGATGCCCCAAACTGTGTTTATTTAAAGTTTAATATTTAATTTATTCATTGATTTATTGCTTATCAGATAAAGAGACATTCATCCAAACAATAAGATGCTTAAGTGTAAACACTTCCAATATGACCCCCCCCCCCAAAAAAAAACAACAACAAAAGACAATCAGCATAAAATCTTAACAAATTCTGACTATCAAAAACACATCACCACCTTGACATTTAGCCATGTCGATTTCTTCTCTATGTTTAACATTTAGCAGCACCTGCATGTGTGATCAGTGCTTTCAGCTTGCTAGTGTTCAGGCCAAGGTTGTGTGATGATGGGAATACAAACTACTTATTTGGAAACTCCTGGTTCCAAAAGGGAAATGATAGAACTCAGGCTTCAATTCAGCTCTAAGGCAAATATTACACATGCATTTTTATGTTTACAAGATTCAACCCAACCTGTACCACCTGCAGCAAAAACAATTAACAATAGTGACCGCAATTTCTAACTGTAAACCTAGTGAAGTTCACCATGTGCTAAGAGTAACTGATTATTTGGCATTAATTCTGCCTGCAGAAATCATGTTCATACACTGCTGTTGTTTCTTTAGTGTTGTGGTGACTTTGTGGAGGAAACAAGAATCTGCAATAGTATATGTCATCTACACACTTCCTAATGCTGTATATTGGTTGGTAATAATAAAATCATTTAGATATTTGATGGAAATATGGGGCCCACATGGAGTTAAACTGGATGTAAATGATAAGTGAATGGTCACATTAATGCAATAATATAATAATACAACAGAACAAAGAATAAAAAAACCCAACTCATATCATAACAGACCAAATCTAACATTGGTGTTTTGTAATCACAAGTTGCGATAATTAAAATTGTTATTTGTTAGTTACAGCTGTAACTATTCTTATCAGAGGTCTACAATCTATTGGAAATGATCTGCTTTAGAGAAAAATATTGGTCAATCAATCTTATACTTACTTAAGATCAATCAGGAAATAAATAAGACCTTATAACATAGACTGTATAAACATGTTTATTATCATTAAATAGATTCAGAAATGATAAATATTACATTTTAACGAATGTGTGAAGTGAATTTATGCTAATATACAGTGGTTTGGAATAGAACTGGTAACTCTTAGACAAACACTCCTTTCCAGTAAAACCCACTCTCTCATTAATACAAAAAATTTACATTTTTTAAGCAATACTGTTTTACTGATTTATTGTTTTAATTTATCCGTAACCACAGCCAAGCGGCACTTTTGAAGTTTCTCTATTAGTGACCCATATTTTCAGTTTGACCACTTTTACTCTGGAAACACCCTTGTTTATAGACCAGTTTTATTTTGAAGTATGGAAAAAAGGCCTGTTACATATTCCAACAGCCCTAAGATTCACTATGGTGATAAAGATCAACAACACTACTTTATTAACTCTGAAATGCAGCAAGGAAATGCACCAAATCTTCATATTTGATACTGAATTTTCTTGTATTAACTATATAGGAAATGACTTATTGGGGTGACACAGTAGAGCAGTGGATAGTACTGTTGTCTCACACTCCGGCTTCCTCCCACCATCCAAAGACAGGACCTAATAGGTTAATTGGTTAAAGGTGGGTGCGAGATGTTTTCCTGGAGCATTTTTTACTATATTGCTTAAAATTCCCTTCACAGCCCAATTACAACCAATTAATTCAATGCTCTAACACAATAAAAAAAAAAGTAGTCACCTGTGGAATGGACAGGACTGAAAAAACACCATCCAATCATTTTTGGTGCACAATTGAAATGATTGAACAGTGATGTGTCTATCAAACTCAACTGCCATTTGTCCCTCCCCCCTCAGTGCGTACTCCTCTTCGTGAATGAATCGTGCGTTCTCAGAGGCTGGAGCACTAGTACAGGAAATGAAGCCAAAGCCAGAGCTTGGCTAGTTATATTAGCAATATTAGGATGTAGAGTTCACCGGAAATCTGTTTAGTCACAAACATAAATCACTAGGAAATGTAATGTTAATCAGATAGGTATGAATTGGGGCTGTTCTGTAAGAGTGGGGGGGTGTCGGCTCATGAACCCTCAGGAGCAAGCATTGCATGGGCCAGTACTCTGGAGGCGTGGCTTTGGGGGGATTGTCTGAAGAAAGGGGTTTGGACTTTTGAGTGGTGTATTTTCACAATGTAGCTTGCTCAAACCGTTTTTCTAAGATCTCATACCGAACCTTTAGGCTAAATTGCCCGTAGGTGTGAATATGAGAGTGACTGGTTGTCTGTGTCTATATGTCAGCCCTGTGATGAAGTGGTGTGTGTCCAGGGTGGACCCCACCTTTGCCCATAGGTAGCTGGGATAGGCTCCAGCACCGCCGTGACCCTCTCCAGGATTCAGAAGATGAATGAATGACTAATTCATTGCATTTTTATCAACCATGCTGCCATCCTGTGGCCTGTACAATATGAGGGATATCTGTGATGCTGCTGAATATTTCAGTGACAATAAATGCACAAACCTGACACCCTGTTGGACCCAAAGTGGGAAGGCCAATCTGACGATCATACCAGGGTTTCAACTGTTAAGTCATATTTTCAAGGGCTGTAAATCCTGAGTCTCTCCTCAGTTAACAGTTAAATCAGTTGTTCAATTAATCAAATAGCGGAAAATAATTATATGTTGATCAATGTAGCTTTAACTGAGAATGCACAGCATGAGTACGTATGATTTTTATTATTCACAGCAAGAAAATCATTCAGGTAGAGTCCTTTGTGATGTGATTAGTGCAGAATTTTGTATCACAATGACAATAAACATGTCAGCACCAGTTCAGACAGAATGTCAGAGCAGGCTGCAATTTGCCACCAGCTTATAATGACTGCACTATAATAACAAATCATGTTGAAAATGTATGCATGAATGAAAACATGTTTGTTATCTGTCCATATTTTAATAACAGAGTAGGTCTTTATCATAAGTCATCTTAATGATGCAACAGCTTCTAAACTTTTAGGCTTCTCAAATGCAATGATTTGCTGTTGTTATCCATTTTACATCAGTGCAAATAAAAAGTGTTTCCATTTTATGTTGAAATGAGATTGAAAATTATATCCTGGCAAGTTGTCCATGAGATTCACACCTTATGGAGGAAATATCTAAATGATTATTCACAACAATATCATCAGGTGGGAAGAAAATTATAATAGCAGTAGACGTAATTACAGAACTTGGAATGTTAGAAAAAGATCTATCATTATTTAATCACTGATCAATCAAGGAAAAGAGCCTGGAAAAAGACCTGGGTTTGACTCTGATTCCAGCCGCTCCTATGTGATGATGCAACTACTGTAATGTTAAAAATTTCCAGCTGTTTAAAGATGATGTACTGGTCACCGTCCTTTTCCAGATTAAACCACTGGTTAATATTTAGAAAACAACCAAACTGATAAGGAAAGTCTTAGACACAGAACTTCTATGTCAGAATCCCCACAAACACCTGAAGCTTCAAACTGTGCCAGACAAAAGAAAAATCACATCTGATCATAAAAACCCTGAACACACACTCACTCTGTGCCCTCCTTTCTCCTCCAATCCCGCCATCCCCTGTTAATACACACCATGAATATTACATTGATGAAAATCAGATGCAATGCTCTCTTGTTCCCTGTCTCTCTCTCTCTGTGCCACTCACTTTGTAGGTCTCTTTTCCAAGGCAACCTGCAGCGACCGACTGAATGAATCCATCAGGAGATCATTTTCAACACCACACACGCATGCACAATCACACATGTGCACGTTCACACACAGACGTACACACAGCTGGCGTTGGCCAAAACCAACCCGCTCTCTCTCTCTTTTCAATGTCAGCAGTTTACAGCAAATGCCGCTCGACCAGATTAACACACATGCATGAAACACATGCAAACATGCATCCCCCTCTCTCTCTCTCTCTCTCTCTGTCTTTCACAGTGTTTTTTAAATGTCTCTCTACCTTTGTTCACCCTGCGCAGGATCTGGCAGCGACATTTAAACGACACGGCGATCATGGTGAAGCCGAGCCGAGCGTCGCCTCCCCCCCCAGAGCCATGCAGATGCAGCCGCCACAAACTACACCTTCCTCTTCTTCCTCTCCTCCTCCTCCTCCTCCTCCTCTCTGAACGAATGAGTGACGGACTACCTCCTCAAAAGGAAACCATCGTCGAGACACTTTGGACTACGTGAGGCTCCACAAATGCTCGTGAAGAGAGAGAGAGAGAGAGAGAGAGAGAGAGAGAGAGAGAGAAAGAGAGATGGAGGGAGGGCGAGTGGTGTGGCGTCCGCTGCAGATGTGAAGCTCCTCCATAAAATGAGGCAGCGGAGGAGGGGGAGGGGGGCCAGAGTCTGCGCAGATGGGAGGATGTAGAAGAGGAAGAGGTGGTGGGGTAGGGGATGATGGAGAGATGATGGAGGAAGTGGGAGGAAGCAAGCCTGTGTATCCCTCCGCTTGGTGAGTGTCTGTGCAGCTGGATCAGAGATGGAGGAGTGAATGCATACATAAGAGGAAAAGCAGGAGGATCATGTAAAGAGAAGAGATGGAAGGATTAAAGGAAGCGAGGGGAAAAGAGAGCACCAAAGCAAGGAGACAAGGAAGGATGAAGGAAAGGGCAAAATAAACAAGTGGAAAAAGTAAGCAGAGCCCTCAGTCGAACAACACTTTGCCCCTTCTGTTCACTGATACCCGCCTACCCAGGGATGCATTTTGAGTCTTGAGTTTACATTTTTTTTTAAACTTTCAAGAAATGTTTTTTAAAAAAAAAAGCAAAAATTGAGAGGAAGACATGCAAAGAACATGTGTGTTGAATTTGAAAAGAATCGCTTGAATATTGTTTGGGGAAATTGGTTGGACAAGTTTTCTAAGTTGAAAT
This sequence comes from Ostorhinchus angustatus, assembly GCA_029822955.1. Lineage (NCBI taxonomy): Eukaryota > Metazoa > Chordata > Actinopteri > Kurtiformes > Apogonidae > Ostorhinchus > Ostorhinchus angustatus. The sequence goes on from JAPTMW010000005.1 coordinate 15,638,361, forward strand.
GTTCAAATATTTGAAAAAAAAAAAAACCAAACAAATGGAAATTCAACACCCTGCAACAAACTTATTGCCTGGTGAATCCTCAAGCTAAGGCCAAAAATGTCATCATGGTAAAATCATCATTGTATTTCTAACCCTAACCTACCTACGGAAAACAGATGGAAATTAGCAACGTTGCTACAATCTGGTATATTTACAGCTGCAATTGTAGATGTTCATTAATATGCACTGTTCCTAATTAATACATAAATATCAGTCAGTCAGTATTGATAACTGTCATGATAAATGTCACTGTTATACTATTTATACTATTGGTTATGTTAAAACTGAATACCAAGGTTCATTACATGTTATGTTGTAAAATGAAAAATGAAGATAAGCCTGAAAAAATGAAATGGGAAATGAGGGGGGAAACTGGTGTTGAAAAGTATCCTTTAGGAACCGATACAAAGGTATTTCTCTGAATCATTTGAGAGTTGTTTTATTCAGCAACAAAATGAGCAGGAAAAAATGTTAACTAATTACAATATGGCGCAAAAAAAAAAGTTTAAAAAAAAATATTTGGGTACTGATAAAAGGCAAATGTGACTAAATGCAATGGAAACAGATTTAGTGACATGTGTGGGTGTTTGTATTTGAGGACCAATAAGGAGACAGCAGTGTTCCCTGGATTAATAAAAGATCCATTACACGGAAATAGCAGTTAAATACAATCATGTATGCAGAGCATGACAAAGGCAAACTGTGGAAGAGTATGAAATAGGCTAATGTTGTTTTTTTTTAATCCAGACCAGCAGTTCGGTTCAGCCACCTCTTTATGTCTGTTGTCACATAAACTCTGCATCAAACAAGCAAAGTTTTACACCATGATGAAGAGAATTATGATGAACCTCTTAATATTTACATAATAGCAGATTTTCTCAAAATATGTTTAAAATTTGTCAAACATTTGGTTGGAAACTCTTTTAATCTGACTCTGAGATGTAGTGGAGTAGAAGTACAGAACAGCAAAAGGTTCAGAAGTACCTCAAAGGTGTATACAAGTACAGTGTTGCAGTAAATGTACTTATTCACAGTACAGTTCCATCACTGCTTTAACAAATAGCACTGTGTTATAAATACTCCTGTGATGTAAACATTCACTTAAAATATTACAGGAAAAAAGGAGAATATGGTGATGTCCTGAGTGAGACTTGACAACAGCACTGGATATCTGACTTTTTCTATTATGCAACCGGATCACTCTGGTCCTTCACAAACCCTCTCTGCCCACACGCCCATAATGGAAACTCATTAACCCATGACACTCAGTTTGGAGGCTCATCACATGCTTTGGACAACCACACTATCACTGAGAACAAAGGAACACTGTCAGATCAGATACAGAACTGAAATTCTCATCAGTTTTTATTTCTAATCTGCATTTCATTTTTTTAAAGTTATTTTTAGGCGGTTTTACTAGTCAGTAAGTAACTTGAGTTTAATTTCAGAAACGGACCAGTTTAAGTTTGCATTATATTATTATAGGCTATTGCATTGAAGAAAGCATGGATACAAATGAGGTGAAAATGTAGGATAAGAGTGTGCATCACATCAGATATGCTTTTCAAGATGATTGTTGATTAACAGATGCATACAGTGCAAAACCATTTTATTCTTGGCAACTGTGAACCATTAACATCAGAGGGAAGATGTTTGAACCTGTAAGGCTTTGTCATTTTAGTAAGTATTGCATTGCCCATTCTAGTTTTATTTAGCTTTCATGTCTTTTAAAGCACTGGTTTTACTCGTTGTTAACCACTGTATAAGAACACTGCTTTCAATTCTGTTCAATTCATTTTCCTCCCAAACACAGTTTAAGAGAAAAATTTCCTTAACGTATGCCTTAATAGGAAAAAACACTATCTAAAGCCAATATATATATAGTTTACTGTTATATTTTATCGAGAGACATCACAAAGCATCCCAGTTCACAGGCAGCACGGAGAAAAACGATTATTTTTGTAGAACCATGACAAACAATTATTCACTAATAATAACCTCATGAGTACTACACACAATTTTGCATCTGAAATATAGTGGACATTGGATAATAATACAGAGTTCAAACATGTATTTAACTGTGTATTCATATTTGTTGCAGTATGCCGTAGGAGTATGTTACTGTTTGAGTCGGTCTGACAGCGTTCATCCAATAGGAAAACAGGCAGTGTGCTGTCTGTGATGTGATTGGCTGAAGGCTGAGGTGGGTGTGGCGTCCTGCAGCAGGTAGTGCAGTGGTCAGACATGTAGGTCAGTGTTTCAGCAGCAGATTAAACTGGATTAGTGTCAGTGTGTGTGTGAGTGTAAAAGGTATTAATGGTGATATTACCATAACATCTGTGTCAAAGTCTCTGGACCACCCTTCATTGTAAACAGCCATTACTTTTATATTATTGTAATAATACTGTGTCCCCTACTGTTCAGCTGATCTGAAGTCTGAGGGTCTGCTCTGATCTCTGCTGCCCCCTGCTGCTCACAAAGGTTAATGACTCTGATCTGAGCCTGAAACCCCCCCTGCTGGACACGGCATGGCAACACGACAGGAGGCAGCGGGTCAGAGTACTGTGTACCAACAGAAACCTCTACCCTAAAAACAGATGAACAAACCTATCTGAGCAAGAAAACCTCAACAAAGCCCTTCAGAACCAGTAATAGAAGACATTTAGAAAAACTAAGACCAGGGAGAACAACAGATATGAGAACCACCGCTGGCCAGAACAAACCAGAGAGTCTGAAACCAGGTAGAACCAGATATAAGAAGAAAAAGTCAGAGCAAAAAACCATTAGAACCTGTGGGAATCAGAAATCATGAAAGAAGTGCAATCGGAGTCAACCAGAAGCAGTGAGTAATAGGCCTACATAAATTACAACCAAAGAAAACCAGAGGGGAACAAATAATTTAGAACACAATTAAATGAACCAAATCAGACCCATAGAATTTAGAAGCAGCTGCAGGACCACATTAAACCAGGTAGAACCACAGACATTTGACACATAGAGAACCAAATGTAGCAAGACCCACTTCACCAAATAAGAAAAGAGATGCACCAAGAGCAGTTTCAATCTAGGGAAATCAGAACCTGGAAATAGTTCGACCCGGGGGTATCAAAGAAACTAGAACCAGAGAATTTGAACAGCAGCAAGAGGCACTGACAGAGATTCAGTACTAGTTAAAACTATGCAGAACCACAGTCATTGGACAGAGAAGCAAATCATTCCAGGACCGAGGACAGACAGAACCACAAACCAGAAACAGGTGATAAATAAATAATAAATAAATAATAGCAGATAAATCAGAATATGAGCTCTGATACTTTTGAGGCATGTATTATATTCAGCTCAAACATCTAAACTTTAGTTTCCAAACCGTAAAAAAAGTGTTGACTTTCATTTTGCATGTTCTAGACAAAATGAATCCAAAATGTCACCAATCACACCCTGGACCTTTAAATTGCAGATTTTTTGTGATTACATAATTGTAAAGACGTTGACATTATGATTTTGATGTGTAGTTCTACACGGCTTTCTCCTGCTGCAAACTATTGTTTTATATAAGCCTTTAAAAATCCACTACCTGTCAACTTCTAATATTAAGAGCTGTAACACTTAAAGGCGCAAAAAACTAAATTGCCCACAGATTAGAGCTGAACAAAAAATCCTAACTGTAATCATTTTTGACAAATATTTCAATTGTGATCAGTTACTTGTTTAGTAAGAACAGTCATTATTGAAAACTAAGGATGTATTGAGTGTGTTCCCTTATGTTTACAAAATATGATTTGTATTTCTCTGTTCCACCACAATGGTTTATACACTTTTGTCCATAAAGTTGTCATAATTCTGTTTTCAGAAACTTTCCTCTTTGTATTCTATTCACACTGTTACATTTTATGTATCAAGAATAAATCACGCTGTCACAATCATTCCATGAGAAGAGGTAAAAAACAAAACAAAAACACAGCAGTGCATATAACCTTTATCCTTCAACTGAAAATTGTACAAATATTTGGGTAAAGTTTTGTCAGAGGACGGTGGGTTAAAAAGGACAACTTAAGTCAATGTTGACATTTAGAACAAAAATAGAAATGATTTAATGCTAGTGCTGCTACTGTTTATAGTCATGGAACAGTCATCCCTCGGTGGACATTAGATTGAATAATAAAGTATGATGAGGTGATCAAGCCCATCCTCCTGCTGTCAAATCAACCAACCCCTCCGAAACACACACATACACAAACCTACACACACACACACGTACATACACATACACACATGCATGGCTACAGCTGTTACCATGGAAACAAGCTGATGAATAATTGAGGGGAGAGTGCGACCCTGCACCATACAAAGAGTGATTTTTAGAGATGAAAGAGGTGTTCACACACTCACACATACATAGACACATACAAACAGCCTTTAGCATTTCAGAACAACCAAATCATAGAATAACACTGACAATGTGTGTGTCTGTGCATGTCAACATCCACTGCCCAAAGTTACCGACATAGGGGTTTGAGTCACCAGGACGCCTCCTTATATAAGAGCACATGCACACATGCTCAGAGTGCTAATAACACTCTTACAGAGCAGAGGAAGGATGTGTAAACCTTTAATTAGTGCGAACAGTCACAGTCAGACTGACAAGTTTACATGTGTGTGAAGAACAGATGGAACAAAGCAGCAGCACTATAATCAACAAAACAGGAACACTTCAAACTATCACATCGGCCAAACATTGTCAACAATAAGTACTTACACTTAACGCAAAAACAAAAAAAACAAAACAAAAAACGAAATCAAACTCTTTTAATCTTACAGTAAGAAATCTGACAAATATTGAACCTATTATTTTAATACTACAGTTAAAGTGAAAACAAGTAAAGCACACTCTGGAAAGTGGAAGAGTGGGACTATCAGAAACAAGGAGAAAACATTAGCATGGAGTGGTTATATGATTAAAAGATTATTTGATTTATTTGATTCCATTTTTTTTACATTTCTAAAATATTTTCTGAATTAAACATGACCTACGTTTAAACACAAACTCATCTAATTGGCACAAATACAAAATAAAGCTGGACTTATGGTCAATAAAAGTCTTTCAGAGACACTAGAGAGGCTCTGCACAATTCTCTGGCAACAAATATCAGATTTTTATTTGTCCTAAACTCTTAAATGCATCACAGTGTCCTACTAAAAACTAAGCAACACACATGTATGGAGTTCCAGCTCCGTGTTTTAGTACACTACTAAGACGATTTACAGATGGAAGCAAACAGTTACAGTTCAACGAAGAAGCTAAAGCTGTTTATACTGATGTCCTAAAAACACAACCACAACCACACTGCTAATGAGCACATGCTATGTGAAATGCTGCCATGTAATTTTAAGTAACTGTTAAATGTTAGCAGCTGTGTTTCAAATCAGTAATGCCAACGTCACATAATGTATAAACACATTAATTTGGAGGCTAGCCGACAGACCATGCAGCGCAAAAGTGAATTCATGTGTACATTAGCTAATGTAGCTAAGCTATGCTAACAAGCCCTTATTACGTACCAATGAATTTCATGAAAATGTACATGGAGCTGGACGGACTACTTAAGAGCAGGTACAGTGGGTCATCCACAAACTGGGAAGGATGGCAGTTATCAAACCACCAAGTACCTTTGGGCAAGGCACTGAACCTCAACTTGCAGCCAGTATCTGTATATGGTAGTTTAAATGTGTGAATGGATGAACACACTGATGAGACACACTGTAAAATGCTTTCAAAGTAGTAGAAAAGCATTATAAACATGCAAGATCCCGACAATGCACAGCTAAAGTAGAGCTCTGTGGAAAAAATACAGTTTTATTAAAAATACAGAAGGTCTGAAAGTCTGATTCAGCAGGTGAGTAGATGTAAGTCCCACCTGTCAATCAGAGCCCACATCCAAGTGGGACTGGGCATCAAAGGTGATAACAATGACAATGATACTCATACCACAAATCTACCATATTTTAAACTATTCTTTATGGTCAGAACATGACAAACTAATTTAGTTCAAACAACCAAACACATTTTTAATATTAAAATATATAACAATAAATTACAAAACCCTGAAAACGTGTGTTTTAAGAAGCAATGTAAGCACAATAAATGAAAAGATAACCTAACAATTTTTATTGTGATAATGACACAGTAGTTATGACAGTATACTTACAATATTTATTTTGTAATAACTGCTATCATTCTAGTGTGCAGCCCTAGATTAAACTTTTTAGTAGCCCTAAAAACCTTATTAATGCAGGGTTTTCCTATCCATTTTGTACATGGTGCATCACCCAAAACATTTTCAGGCCTACCTAAGCCAAATTCATCAAAAAAAAAGAAAAAGCTGAGTGACTTTTCCCATAATTACTGAGTTCTCTTAATTACCTGCACTAGCTTTTCCAAATTTGTGTACACAGTTGTGGTAAAATTGAGTGGAAATGATATTCAATCATGTATTTTACATTTTCTTGCCCTAAATGTTGTAAACTTACTAATCCAGCCCTAAACCCTCTGAAATGGAGCAAAAACAGAAGGGGTGCAAACCACTCAAATGAGACTGAAATGACTTATTCTCTTCATTTTTTATTTGAAGTGGAAAGTTTATTAGATCTGATTTGAGCATGAGTGACTTATACTATGCCAAACTATAAGCTAACAATGCATTAGATTTAGCCTTTTAATAAACTAAAAAAAATAATTTCACTTTTTCGAACAGATGTAAACAATGGAAAATAAAAGTAAAAACAAAACAAACAAAACACTATATTTGAAGCATTCAGAGTGGATGAACCCTGAGCTTTTGTCTCACAAAGATAACTTTGACATACATAAAACTTTAATTAACATAATGTCACTGTTTTAGTATAAGTTCGTCTATATTGAGCTTTTAAAATTTCTCAGTGCAAAAGAATCAGAGCGTAAAAAAAGAGAATACGATGTTCTGTAAATTAACAGAACTAATTAAACAGCATATTCAAATAACAAGGGTAAAGTGCTGTGAATCCCCAGAGACCTACCGATTAATTAAGGTGCAGATTTGTCTTTGTGGCTGCTCTCTTTTCTCTCAGGTTGTGTGTTCATTGGCTTGAATCTCAGCAAATGGAAAAATGAGAAAAACATAGGACTGAATGCCAGTACAACCCAGAGGAGTCTAACACATTTACACATAGTAAAAAAAGAAAAAGAAACTGGTAGGCGTGCTGCTGTCTGCTTTATGACAAGACTACTGCTGCCAGCCAAAATCTGATGAAAATAAAGATGTTTTTTTGCTTTCGGCTCATTTTGTTTTCTGTTTCTACTTAATATGACAAGAATGAAAAGCAGATAAAACAGATATCAATCTGCCCCTTTCTTTTTGTCTCATTAAACACTCCTCAACTGCCTATTTCCTATTTAGTCTTCAGTTCATTGTGGTAAACACACAACCAGTTATAGTAATGAGGTCTTTATTTAAAGCATTAATTAACACATTTTTTCTATGTCAACATCCTCCACTTTGCACATGAGTCCTGTGAACTAAACTCAGTAGCTTATAATAGACATTATGTTTCCTAATTAATGTGTAAATTTATGCATCATAATGATTCAACATGTAATGAGATCGTTGAGCATGCAGAGGGAGGATAGCAGGCGAGCAGAGACGCAGCTGTTTGGGTTTGGATGTCTAAAAATGCCCAAAGTGAGACCCAGGTGATGGAGGCGGGGCCAGAGGTGTCAAACCCTCACCTGTCACTGTTACACTCAAAATGGGCAACACAATAACACAACCCAAAACCTATATAATCCTAACCCTTTACGCACAACAGTTAAACCTCCTGCAAGGCTTGAATTATAATCTCTTTCCAAGTGCACTAGTCATACGGCTGCACGTTGTCCATAACAGATGAGTCAACAAAGCCATGAACACGGAACTGATTTAAAAATATGTTTGACTCCAAACATCACAAGAACAAACTTCCAAACATACTAAACATACTACAATCT
>JAPTMW010000005.1:15671276-15683758 GCA_029822955.1 Ostorhinchus angustatus
TGTAAGGAGTGAGTGAGCGGTGAGTGCCCAGCCATACCCTGTATGCTTGCGTGGCGTGTACGATAAGCCTCCACAAAAACATATTCCAAAAATGCCATGAAACTGATGTCTAAGTATTCTTTTTCATAATCGCACACCTCATATTACAAGATGAATCTCCGTGTTTGTTGCTGCTGTGTGGAATTCCCATACCCACAATGCACTTTGCGCCAAAATTTCTCAAAAGGCCCAAGTGACATATCAGTTTGGTATGTAAACAAACGGACTGCTTGTGATGGGGTCACCTTCGAAGTTGTTCACCATGAGGGAAGTGATTTAGATGCGGAAGCACGGAAAGACTAATGGATTAATGATAATTAGGCTATCACTAAGGTTTAACAAATTTGAAGAAAACTTTTTGAATGAAAGTCATATGCTGCTTTAAGGAACTGTTGAGTTTATATCAAAAGTGTAATGCAGTAACTTTAAGAGTACAAACATGAGCAGATCCAAACAGGGCATCATACTCAAATATGTCCACTTCTACTTCTCTAGTGGAGAGCATTACAACACAGTCCTGTCTCTACTGAAAGCATGCTTCAAATAAAGGGCTGTTACAGCCTGCAGTTGATGTAAATAAAGGCTACCGGCACTATGTGGGGAAATAAGGCACTGATATATATCTTGTCTTAAATAGTCACAATCACAACAGTGTCAGAGAAATGAAATGTTGGTGAATGTAAATGAAATATTTTTTCTTTCATTTATTCATCGTTTCAGGCAGTTTCTGCAAAGAGTTTATTGCACATCTCGATATCACCATGATGATTAAAATACAATTTATGGGTAAGCACTAGTTTTTACAGTCACCTCTGGGGACTTCCAGTCACATTCCCCTTTGTCCCACAACTTTCTATCAATTCCTGAACTGCCCCAGAAGAGAAAATCAAACACAGAATGTGTGTACCAGACAGAAGCTTTGATCCTTTAATGTGTGCAACAGGATGCTGCAAATCTTTAATGAGTTTCTGGTCATACATCGGAGCCAATGAGCTCTCAATCAGCACATCTACAGTGCCGGGCTCTGAAAACTGCAGCTGTCTGTTTCTTTTGAGGTTGCTGATGTCAGCATGACATCACAGGGTGTCAGGATCGAGTGGGACGGTCGCAGTGGTTGCCGAAGATCAATTGTGTTCAGGCCTGACTCATTTTAAATAAGCCTGATGTCACCATAATTATCCAAAACACAGACCTGAAGAGCTGCAAAGAGCGACAATTTAGGCCAATACACAATCAGTTCATGATTTTCTATTCAGTTTGGTTTCTATTTCCCGTTTATAGCTCTTCATACTCGGCCTATCTATGGAGGTGAGAACTCTTTTTAGATCTCCTGAGGCTTCCTCTTTAATTCATGTGTTCAGATTTAATAACCTGTCTTCTTAGAGAGTATGAACATTAATTCCACTGAGACCTGGTGTGTGATATGTCCAAATAAAGTTGACATTAAACATGTTACTACAGGACTACACAGTAGAATAAGGTGTCTCTTATGGTTTGTCTATCTATTCTATTATTTACCTGTTATCTATTTTTGCTCTCTTTGCTTTTGCTTGTCTGGTGTTTTTTACTGTACTGTAAGTTCTTCATGTGCTTCTGTCTGTTACAGTATGGCTCTGGCTGTTTCGATATTTTCCATCACAGGATCAGTTTTTTCTTAAACCATCCCACTTTGGCCATTACTTACTACACCTGAGGACTACTCTATCTTTTCTCCAGTGCTCTGTAGACAGGTTTACAACACGGCACTAAATCAACACTACATTTGACTTTGTATAATCTTAAGTCAGAAAACAATACATAAAACATCTCCCTTCTGAAGCTGCATATAATTGTCTAACTGTGCCTTTTGCAAATAAAGGTCACCTTCATTTCCAATGCTTTTATCCACACTGGCAATGGTACTAAGAACATGAATTGGCAACTACTGTGTTAAATGATTAGTCCCTTTAGATGTTTCAGTGATGATCTCAAAAAGCATACAGGCATCTATCCAATACTTTAATGTCGGTACTGCAACAACAAGTAAAGTATAACTAACACTGGTTAAAGGTTATATCAGACCAACCAGACACAGCATAATTCCTGAGCGTATTAAACTCAGCTGTTTTAAGGGCAGTAGCTATTGGCAGTTTTCATAATCGACTGATCTTGTAGTAATTTTCTGTAAGCAACTGTTTCCTTAGGCAATTAAAAACCAGAAAGAAATGAAAATGTCAATTTTATCCAGTCAATCATCCAAACCCCCACAAATTATTTTGACTTAAATGTTAGAGCAACAAAATCTTCAAATTCTCACAATTGAGAACTGGACACCTGAGGAGTTTGGCATTGCTTAATACCTTACTGCAACAACAGGCCGACTACAAACACAGTCAAAGGCTAATGGTACAAAACTGTCTGTTTCACATCACCCTGGGCACTCTGAACATCTGATGGACCTTTTTACAGTTTTTTCATTCAACTAAAGTTGCAGTACTTGATTGGGTTTTAACATTGATAGGCAAAATGTCAATCATTACCTTTCATAAGTGGGACAAAGAATTCAACCCACTTCTATGGACTGTTTTCATACTATAGAAGATCTACCCTGTGATGCAGACTTGGGCGAATCATAGGTGTGTTCAGACAGGTAGGAGGGTTAAATACATGATTGACAGTTCAGATTTACTCAGATGTGAATACTACTCTGCTCTACTCGAATGGCTTGACACAAAAGTTTAGAAAAGTGTTCCAGTCTTTTAATTTGGTCTGAGTGGAGAGAACTGCAAAAAAAAAAAAAAAGCTGAGTTATTTTCATTTTTCCCCTCTGATTTGGCTTCTGCAGCTTTAGCTTGAAGTTTATTGTCATGCAATGAGCACATGTCTTATAGCTTAAGAGGCTCATATAATACAGACTGGATTTACTTATTTGACACCTCAAATGACAATGTGTACAACTGGTCTAACAGAGATGAAATACATTTGAGAATTCTTCTAGAATACATTGAGAATTTCATAGTGGAAAACAATACTAAAACAATTTAAGATCCTTGCAACACTAACCGTAGTTAACATGGTTGCAAGTTACTTAACAGCAGACTGATGCTCATGCACATATTTTATTTGCCGACATGTGCTTCACCTTGAATATAATAAGGATGTATGTTCTACTCCAAGAGCTCAATGCAATTTGTGAAACAATTTTTTGACTAACTGGCCCGGGAGACAGTCATATAAACAATTTACCAGCAAAGCATACCAGCAAACTAATAAACTACCTCAGTGTCTTAAAGAAGCCAAACACTTGTAACTCGTTTATCTACAATACTCTTGGCTTATTCTTTAATACCACCATGTAATAGCTGTTTAATGAACTTAATGTTATCTAGTAGCAGACAAGCTTCTTGACCCCTTTTCACAACCTGTATTCCAAAAAAAAAAACTTCATTGCTTGGTGAGGGTTACAGTTGGTAAGTTAGAAAAAAATTCAGCAGCAGAGCCAATCAGAGGCAAAGCAGGGGTGGGTCTACATGGAAAATGGGTATGTGGGTTAAACTCCAAAACCTACCACAGAGGAGAGAGGTAGCACACCTGTAAATGACACCTAACTTCAGTAGGGGCCCTAGTTTTTTATTACATGCTTATTTTGGTACAAACATTCACCTATCATTGTAGCAGATACCTTTGCAAGAATCCTCATTACTTGCCAAATGGAAAATCTACCCACATTTGGCGCTTGGTGGCTGTTAATTTTGGACCCAGTTAAGTGTGAATGAGGAAGTGATTCACTGGATCTGAGACTTTGTGACTGGTTGTCCACAGACGGTCTGCATCAGTTATGTTCAATCTGATGAGATTATTTTAAGCAAAGGGGTCCCCAAGGACTTTGTCGATGATTATTTTCTGTTTACGTAAATGTTATGGCATTGCAAGACAGCGATATCAATCTAACAATATATGCTGATGATTTGACTTAATTAGGCATTTTCTACACCCATTGTGATAACTTCAGTACTGAAACATCACGTTCTTGTCAAGCAAAAAAATATGTTGAGCGTCACACAAAGTGTAACACACAGTTTGAGATAATTTATTATAGGTGTGAAAAATATGGCCAGTTATACAAGGGAAGAATGATCTAACTCTCAGCTATTCAGCATCAACAGTTCATTTAAAATCATTACATACTGTTGCTAAATAAAATAAATTTCAGTCTATTGATACTATTGATGCATTATTGGAAATAGATGCCAAACTCAAAGATGACTACCATTCTTCCTGATGTTAACCAAAGATGCACATGAATTCATTTTTTGTCCTTTAATTTAAGTGGGCCAGGTCCAGCGGTAACGGATCAAAAAAGTTTCTGTTCAAATGGGTATACTGTTTCAACTTCAACTAAATAACCTAAAGTAACTTATAGAACATATTTTGGTAGGTGGGTATTTTTGAGTAGTTTGATATAAGAATGATGATTTACTTAAGTTATTTGTGGCAAAATAAAGGGCAAAATATGCCTGGCAACGGATAATGGTATTCTTGTGAGGAACTTTTCAAGAAAACTGGATAAAAAAAATTCTACATAATTCACTTGAATCCAAATTTATGTTGGACATGCATCCCAATGTGTTTGTCATATAAACCTAATAAATTCTGAAAAGGTAATAAATTTGACTAATTCTGACAAACCCTGTTTTTCATTAATACATAAGTTGATGTTAATTCATATTTGTGTACACTTCATAAGCTTAAATGTTATGTAACCATGTGCTCAGGATGGCTTGTTACAATATTTAGTGCAAGTAAGAGTTGCCGGGTTCACATGGTTATCTATAATTTTTTTTTTTAATTGTATATGGTACATGCAATTAAAATTACTTTTTGGAAAACGTAGTATTAAAATCTCACCGCAGTATGTTGGATACACATAATAAAAAGTAAAATATGGGAAAAAAAAGAACTTTTTCATTTCTTTACATTTTTCAAATCTTTACATTTAAAAAAACTGAAAATTGCAATTCCGAGATGTGCCCTTTCACCGCGCAGATATGCCCGTCTTCATATGGCTGGAACTTTTTTGTCAACAGGAATTTTTCAAAACCAAAAACAGATCCAAAAACTAGACAATATTTGCTTAAAAAAATAAATAAATGAGCTATAATATGGTATTGGGGGACAATTTAATTTTTTTTTACCACACATGTAAAGCCTACCTCCCTCTGACCAGGCCCAAGTATTACACTGCCCATGACTCATGCAGACTAGTGTTTCATTTGGCCCCACCAACACCTTCACACTCACTCAATATTCTTTACATTGTGATGTCACAATATGTTCTAAAATGGCTTTTCTCGCTGTTGGAAAGCATTTTTAAAGATTGATACATAGGGTAGTCAACCTTTTTTGCACTTCTGGGTGTCCTATCAGCAATTTTACAGATGTCTCTTTCATCACTTTGGCCTATAGGGGGAAAAAATCCTTTTTTAGCTGCAGTACATGGAGTGCTCACTGGTTTAATTGGCAGCAGAGCTGAATGGAACATCTGTACATCCCTCTATTATAAATAATTATTGTCTGCAGGACAAAATATATATTATAGGTATAGGACTCCTTTGACCATCAAAAATGTATGTAAGGAATAATTTTATGGCAAAAGTAATCAGTATGGACAGCACCTGTAGAACAATAACAATCCTCACATTGCAGCACTGTTCCTGTCTGACTAGGTTTTTATTGTTTGTATCATTTTATTGTTGCTTTGAATGGTGAATGGAGACCACAAGGCTATTAAAGTGGTAGTAACAGCAGTATTAAAATATTCAAAAGGACACTGCACATCTTAGCCTCCTTTGAGTTCCTCATTCAATGGACTTGTCCAGTTTGTAAAGTTCCTACCTTGTAAATGTGAGCTAAAAATGGTTTGTTGAATCTGACACCACATAAAAGAAGAAATCTAACTAGTCGAGGTAAATGTAGACATGTCTAGAGTGTGAAGCATATCAGACCACTCTCACATTGCATTATCTATCAACAGTTACCGACATTTGTTTAGTTATCATACCAATTATGCCTAATGTCACTAATTTGCATCATAATTAGTGTATGTGTTATATCCAGATTAACAATCTGCACTTAATTCAGCATGTTTGACAGTGACTACACCAATCACTTTTTAATTATTTAGTCAGAAATAAATTTAAGCAGTAAGGGGTTAAGGCAAATGCCTTAAACAGATTTTATAACCAGAATTTAATCAACCCAGAAATGCCTAATATTTCCTGGTGTTAACATTTACTCTTATAATTTGCAGGTTTGAGTTATAAGTCAACAGGGCATGACATAAGAAAACCACAACACGGAGATGATTAAATAATCTCTCAAGAAAAAGAGCAGTAAATAGTCAGTTCTTAACATGCAACCAGAACCATAAAGTCTTCTATTTATTATTTGCTTATAAAAATACATATATAATCATAATATTGACTCAAGGTGTCTCTAACATTTCTTCCTGTGCTCCAGTGTTCAGTGCCAATAAATGACACCACTTCAATAGTGTATAAATAAACTGTTTTCAGGCTTTTGTTACACTAGTGACGTACAAATAATATGAACTGATAAGATGATTAAAATGTTAATCACACTTATTTTCTGAAAATTAATCAACTTAAATTTCATGACAGAATTAGGTGTTACACCACTAAACAGTCCATTACTTCATTATAGACGGCAGATTACCGTGATGCATGTTGTCACAGCCTTCCAGCCATACTAATGGACGGGTGTTATGAAAACATTCAGGGGCTGTAGGGTTCTGCTGGAAAACACTACAGTCAGAATGTGACGGCTGCGAGAGCACAAACTGGTAACGTACAGACCTGGATGTAGAGCATTAACACCTCATCTGTCAATATTTAGACAACCCATTAGCGTTAGTCTTTATTCCCCACACTTGACCCTCAAGCGTCACAGAAACAGCAGGGTCACAGATGGAACTGAATTTCCATGTAACGGATAAACATCACCTCCGCGACCGAAGGTGGTCGTCCACTGTCACACACACATATACACATGAAAACACGTAACGTTACGCAGAAGGGCAGACCCTCGGCCGGCTGACCCACCGACAACCGTTGCGCTCGGTCCCGTTTAACCGTTGGTTAGCCTGTTAGCTGTCCTGCTAACTTAACTCGGTAACCGGTAACCTGTGATCGCTCTGAATACACCCGATAAGACACAAGCAGCCTGTAACGTAAAATCAGTGTAACGTCACTGTAACCTCACCCGTTGCGTCAGATTAACACTAGACAACACACATTCACACACACTCGTATTCACACTGTATCAGTTACCAACTTTCACTAATTTCGAGACACTCGCTGTCTGCACGAGCTCTACCGGCGGCGCCAAACCACGCTGCACGAGAGATTGCACCGGTGATAATTAGTACACGCGCTCACACACACAAACACACACTCATACACATACATACATACATACATATATACATACACATGACTGCACACTACACAGGTATGCTCACGGACACACTCGCCGGTCGGTATGGACCTGAACGGATCGGTCCGGTTTGGTCTTACCTCCCTCTTGGTCCGGTTGGAGACAGGCCGGGATGTTTTTCTTCCAGCCGGGCATGATGCACCTTAGAGCGGATAGGGAGTCCAGGGCGGCCCGCTAACAGACACACACCACCAGCAGCGGGAGGAGCAGCAGCAGCGACAGCAACATGGCTAGTTAGCTTTAGCTTAAGCTGCTACACTGGGAACCACCTCCCCCTGCACTCGGAGTCTACCTCTCTCGACCACTCTCTCACTCCTCCAACCTCACACGGGCTCTCTCTCTCTTTGCTTTTCCTCTCTTTGTGTATGTCTCTCTACCCCCTCCCCCTCTCTGTAACTCTACCCCCGGAGCCTCGCTGTGCTCTCCGGGGGAGTGGGAGAGTGAGAGAGGGTGACGTGATGACCGTGAAGGAGCCCGCAAGGTAATAGGAGCACCGGGCAGCCGTGGCACTACACGAGACCCCACGAGAATCACTATTAAACAAACCTGCTGCTTCGGTTTTGCACACACGGTGCTTCGGTCGTGAAATTTCTGCAAATATCATCAATTGGCGCGATCATTTAAGTCATTTACTTGCGTGGATTTAAGCTAGCGGTGAGCACGCGCCTCCACCTTCATTCATTCATTCATTCATTTATTCATTTACACCACAGATGAAGGACCAGTGTACAGAGGATCAGTAATATTCACAACTGCTGATACAAGATGAAAACATTAATGATACATTAATAATCCGCCTGAGGCTTGTATTTTGTGTGTATTCTTTTTTTCTCCCAGCTATTTGAAGTGTTGTGTCTATATTAGTGCTGTATGAAGTACTTTCTGATAAAATGGCGACAAGACGTTTACAAGATGCCACCAGTGTTGAGCAAAGTACAAAAGCCATATGGCAAACAAGGCAACAAAGCGAAATCCATTAGTTTAGGGCTCATCCTCTTCCTTGCTCTATAAGAGTTTGATAGTAACTGATTTTTAAAGGGTGATAATGTTCATTTGGAGTAGGAATACCCTGTATACTTCCCTCCTAATCAAAGTAAATTATTTAAATTGAACCATCATTTGACTATAATGAAGCGTTGAACAGAACATCAAGTTCAACGTAATTAAACACTAAATCTGGATATAAATAGCAAAGTAACCATGAGAAAATGGGAAAAGCAAGACTGATTTCTGTTTTATTTTTAGCTAGGATTGGGTGCTCTGCTCCATGATCTTTTGAGGATGATTCATGATCTACAACATCACCTCTTATAAAATGTAGGTGAGTTATAGCCAAACTACAGGAATATCTCCTCCAGTTTCCTCTGGTGTCTGGAGACTTACGCTGTGTGTAATGGCTTTTTGTCATTAACTAGAAACTCATCATCTTTGTATCACTTTGAACCAACATTGTTACAATATTGACAATATCTGGATGAAGTAACAATCAGTCACATTTTCTTGCACATCCAGCCTTTTGTGTGTCAAGTAACTCCCTAGACTGTGATGGTCTAATTTGTCCCACTGGAGGTTTATGATGACTCAGAAACATTTACCACACTTACATAATTCTTATGTATCTTTAAATCACATTGACAGTACATTGGAGTTCAGAAAGGGACAGTAATTCATTATTTTTCAGCTGCGGCAAAAAAAACCCACACACAATACAGAAACTCTGCAAAATAATGCAAACTCAGTAGCACAGCGACTTTTGCTAACTACATGAATGCTGCAAACTCATGGGTTTGTGAAACACATTTTGCAAAATACTGTATATTCACAGGCTGTTGAAGGTGAATGTTAGCTGTTTTTTTTATTATTTTAACTACATGATCTGTACAACTCCCATTAAAAATATCTATATTATAGAAGCCAAGTGGCCTGTGTGTTTGTGTGTGTGTGTGTGTGTGTCCAGGGATTCACACAAAATCCAGAAGCAGCTGAATGCTGCAGTTTGGCATGCTTATGTATTTTTGGTCAGGGAAGACAGTAGCAAAAATGGCAAGTTGATAGGACCAATATTTCGGAAGATAGTAATTTTGTAATACAATAGTCTTAATCACATTGCTATGGCCAGAGTGCTTTGGTGGTGACTGCTGGACAAATACAGTACAGCATGCACAAATACACAACAGCATAAAAACTACCACATCTAGAACCCGTGGATCCCCACGGTCAACATGTTAGTTTAATATACCAAAGTAGGTGTGATCAAGATCTAGTTTTGTTAGATCGCTCAGGCCTATTTTGAGCCATTATTTGTTGTCATGGGCAATTTCAGGGCAGATGCCTGATATTACTGTAGCTCTGGGCTACTATGAGAATCAAGTTTTGCTTATACATTATAATATTACTAGTGCATTGACCTGTGGGAATCCACGGGTTCTAGAAGTGGTAGAATTCATAAAATTGAGAACTGAGCTAATCTTATTGGTGTAATACACAGATTAGGAAAAAACATAATGGCCCTCATTTTGTTTTGTATTGAAATCAAAAGTAACAGATAAGAATGTATTCATAGTTACCTGATATATTTGTTTGAAAGGGCTTTACATCATTACTGTATGACTTCATCACATTCACATTACTTGATGACTTGACTAAGCTTATTGGTGTAACACGCAGTTTAGGAAGAAATATAATGTCCTCATTTTGCTTTGTATTGACATCTACGTGGACCATAGACTTTGACACTGGACTGCACTTGACGGTTTGTGAATTTTACTATTCCCCGTAGCACATGAAGGCAGCATAAGACTATTACACTGGACTGAACATGAGCGGTTCTCCTGTTGATCCGGATCCAGCCCCTCCCCCTGTTTGCGGCTGTGAATGGACTCGTCCACAGGCCGACTGTAAACCCATTGTAATTTTAAAAACAACCAATAAATCCGAAGGTATCAGTCGTATCAGTAAGTGGTTTTCTCTTGTCTGATCCTTGACCCAAAATACATAAGTACTCCAAAAGGCAAAGGCTAGCTCTGTCCAGTTTTTCAGTTATAAAGCTGATACACATACATGCACACAGAGGTCACTGGGCTTTTATAAATACTTTAAATAACATTAACATTGAAGAATCCATCTATCCATACTCCTTTGTGAAGTGGCTGCACATGCAGTTGTGTTCCATTTGTAAGCCCAAGGACATATTACAGTGCACAGAGTTCCTAGGACAGGCGGGTTTTTGGAAACACAGTGGACTCTTCAGTATAAGTTCACTTTGTCCTCACGTTAGTCCTTCCAAATAAATGGTGTCCTAGCTTGTTACTGTTTCTAGAGGTTGTCATATTTGCATGCTGTATCAAATTACAATTGTTATTAACCAACGTGACATCATGACTCACGTAAAAATACACGCCCCTTTTAAGTGGTGTGTTATCTGTACGCATTATAACATTTCCGCATGCATGTTGACACCTTTATTAGCCCCCTGTCCAACCTGAATCAATGCGTTAAATACCATGCACTGAGGGTTAGGGTTACAGTTAGGGTTATGTCAATCGGAGATCTTGGCGTAAATTGACACGCCATCCAATGGTATTGAATAACGCATGAAAGTCTGAAATGTGTACATATAACACGCCAAATGCCATAAGAACTGGCGTGACATACACCATTTCTTGACATCAGTCTCTATTAACCACGAATAAAGAAGGTTTTGTTCCTTCTCTGACCTCGTTCACTTTTTTACCTTTTATTTGGTTGTAGAGTGATTTGATACCAGCTTCCTTTTATAGTGATTTGAATATTGGGGTTTTGTCACCACTAAAAAAAAATTGTCCTCTGATGATGACAACAGGTCTGAAATAAGTGCAATGAATTAACCTAGAAGTTGTATATCTGAAATGTAGTGCCTTCATATATGAACACAGGATCTCAAACGGTTAAACTCTTCCAGTAATGAAAGAGAACAGAACTAAACACAAACTGTAAGAACTTGAGAAATATATTAAATAATCTCGACTCAGCCTAATTATATCACAAAATGTTGCATTTTACCTGCAATGTCAAAAGCCTACCTACTACGATCTGAAAGCTATTTTTTTCATCTACATTATTTTTATAATAATTTTACAGGATATAGATCAAACAAATAAACAAAAACAGACCACAACAACAATTAGAGCATCTAGGTTCAAGCTTTAGATAAATAAAATACAGACAGGTTCAGGACAAATTCAGCAAAAATGTCAAAATAAGCATACATAAGTATAAGATTGTACAAGTTCAAGGATTTCTTTGATTAATATAAACATTACCTTTTCCCCAATATTTTACATTTGGCAGCAGGGAGTCTTAATGAGAAGGTCAGTCTTTCCATGCCATAAATTTTGTTCACAACATGTGTCCAGTCCAAAAGTGTTGGAGGATCTTCACATATCCATTTTAGAGTTGTGGATTTTTTAGCCCCTGCTAATAATATTAACAAATGATATCTGTCAGATTTCTTCATCTCGTGTGGTAGGTTGCCCAAGTAATTCACAATAAAATCAAATGGTAAGTCCATTCTTATTATGTTGTTGAGTTCCAGTATTACCAACAACCAGAATATTATAGCTATTTTAATAATAAGCTCAGATAAGAAAAACGGAAGCTAAGTTATTATTTAACAAAAGAGATTTTTAATCACTCAGTGGATTAATATTGTAACTAATTTATGACCCTAGACTACATCATTGGTTCCCAGCCTTTTTTGGCTCGTGACCCCATTTTAACATCACAAATTTCTGGCGACCCCAGGCATTAAAAACAGACTTTTTTTTTTTTTTTTTTGCTAAAATGTATTAGTTTTTGATCATGTAATAATTTCCTATGCTATATTGCTAATAAAAATTTTAGATGACATTTAGTCTATATAATGTATATTATTATGGATGGAGGCAGAAAAGCCAGGTGTAGATTACTGC